>JAVFBX010029417.1:0-17916 GCA_034783855.1 Mopalia kennerleyi | reverse complement strand
ACAATATCAAAAATATTATACATGATAATTGTGTCTAGTAAGTTAGGCGATACTGATGATGATCATCAATGCCAGCACAAGATGTATGAGCCCACTGCAACTCATCTTCCCTGGGCAAGGCGGAAAAGAAGATCATCGCATAAAGCCTCTCTCCCTTCCTACCTTGCCTTCTACAACAGCTACTTTCGGATGACCTCTCTTAACCCCACTCAATCAGACACATTAATTGACAGTGGCGACACTTCTTTGTTGTCCACTTTGATTTGTAAACGGTTTTCTGATTAGTTGCTTGCTTCTACAATAATCCTATTGAGCTTTTGCCACGTTTTCATCACGAATTGAAGCAAGTCTCCGCTTACACATTTTCACCCTAGCAATGGGCACATGACTGCAAACACACCGTTCACCGAATCATGCCATCCCTAGAGGTTGTGTTCCATAACTCAGAACAACAGACACGAAGCTTGTTGTCTCTAGGATTCAATGGTCTGTTAATTGTTTGGTTTACAATTCTATGACAACGTACGTTTATTTTTAGCAATTTTAGCACAGGTGTTGTGATACCTAAGCTGTACTTTCTATGGACTGCTAGTGAAAATAGTGGCTTTCCTTCTGCGAGAATTTGACGTTTGGTTTTTGGGGTGGTTTTTACGAGGTTTCTTCTCTGTTTTCCGTCGCAATTATGCAAGGAGCTTTGGGAAGTGGACAATCCGTCGTCATACAAGTCATAAACCCTTGAGTACAACGTTAAACCCCAATCAAACAAACACTCATATTGGTTGGAGTCTTCATTGTCCCCATTTGTGGATAGTGTGTGTGGATTTGGAATATGTGTTGGCTCTGCCGCAGCTAACTCATGTGGCTTACGTACATCTCTGTTTATGGAGAATAATCCCTGCCTGCTAAACCCATGAGCAGCCGTTTCATGCAGCTTGGCTGAATTAAAAAGAGCTCGACCCAAAAGCCATCTAGAAAGTAGATACAACAGGACCAGGAGTATTCCTGAGCCACTTCAATAAATCCTGGCCGTAATATATAGACAATGGTTTCACAAAACTTCGAGTGCATTGCGCATTGAATCTTTGTTCCAATGGGGATTAATTAGCGCTGGAAATAATGGAGCTTCCTCTTCGGGAGGAGCTGAATGCAATACGGTTCCACGTGATCTGTTTGTTAGTTTTTTACTGTACACATCTGCATTTAAACGTATGGTGTTAATGTGGTAGAAAATAAACAATCTGTGTAAAAATATGGACGTATAGAGAATTATTACAGTTAAAAAAGAGCGAGAGGCTACATTATGAGTCAGGAAAAAATATCTAGTTGTTCAATAGGCTATCGGAAATAATTTGAAAAATTATTAATTTAGAGATTAGTGTGAATTTCCAACATGTGGGCTTTGAATAAAAGCTTGATTACAAGGGGACAAAAGACAGAGAAAACCAGGTGACAGCATGTCTAGATAAGGATACACCAAACAAAATCCTACAGGACATATTGACACGGGGAATATTTAAACTCTGTCTTGTCAAATGGAACACTCATACAAAGTTTTTTCGAATTCCAAAAGAAAGTTTCAAGTTAATGTCCGGAATCAAAAAGTTGACAAGAGATTACAAGTTAGGCCAAACAAAATGTTACACGACATATTGACACGTGGAATATCCTAACTGTTTTGTCAAGAGAAACACTCCTAGTAACCAAGTTTCATTCAAATTCCACAAGACGTTTTCAAATTAACATACAGAAACGAAATAGACTTTGCCACCAGGTGGCGTCACGTATATTCCAACATACACTAAAACTAATCCCAAGCGACGTCTTGTCCCACGGAACAATCAGATAAAGTTTGATTCGATTTCAACAAGAAGTTTTTCAAATTAACAAACAGAAACAAAATTTTGGCTTTGCCACCAGGTGACGCCACCTGTTGTCCGAAATACGCCAAAATAAATCCCAAGCAACGTCTTGGCACGTGGTACACAGATACTAAATTTGATTTGAATTCAATAAGCGGTTTTCAAGTTAATGTCCGGAAACCAAAAAGTTGACTGGCGAAACAAACAGAAACGAAATTTAGAGTTTGGCGCCACCTGTAGTTCGACACACTCGAAAATGAATTCAAAGTAACGTCTTGTCACATGGAACAATCATACTAAGTTTGATTCGAATGTCAACAGGAAGTTTTCAAACTGACGTAGAGAAAGGAAAGTTAAACTTTGCCACAAGGTGGCGCCACTTATTGTCCGACATACGCCAAAATCAATCCCAAGTGACGTCTTGACACATGGAACACACACACTAAATTTGATTTGAATTCAATAAGCGGTTTTCAAGTTAATGTCCGGAAACCAAAAAGTTGACGGACAGACCAACGGACAACCCCATAACATAATACGTCCCGTCAAATGACGGTCGTATAAAAAACAAAATGAACTTTTTTTAATCCTGTATATAATGACATTATGCTGATTTTTCCCCATTCTGTGGGTTTTGTTAAACTATAATATTTTTTTCTGAAATTGATTTAAACTGTTCATTCAAAGGGAATTCAACACAACGTAGGCTATGAATACTTGTAGATTATCAATCATGTGTAAGGAAGTAGTTGAATTTAATTAAATTAAGAATTCAATTCAAATAAGTAAAATATATATATATATGTCTGGTCTTGTGTGGAATAACAATGCATGGCGAATTCACAACTGAACACAAAATGTGCATTATTAACTATTTAAACCTTGCCACCTGCCGCCAAACCAAGGACATTTTTTCTAACATTAAGTATATATACCAACAAAGGTCAATAATTCAACCTAACAAATTTGAAAAAAAAATAGCAGGTATTTACAGTACCGGTAAATATGCACTATTTACATGCATTTAGCTTACTTTTCTCCTCGATTATTATTTTATCACAAAAAAACCATTTACACTTTTTTCATGCAAATAAAAAACGCGAGTGATAGTTAGGAACAGCCCCATACCTTTTAATACATATATAAAAGAACGGAGATGGACCAAAGGAGATAACTCCTGGGACCGCATTGCATTCAATGACACCTGGTGCCGAAATCGACAGCGCCTAGATCGGAGGTGGTCCGATTTTTTAACTCATCTTGCGGCTGTGGTCAATGCGCTTTTAAAGTTAAAATTTTCCGACCACGTTGCATGACTGCGCTTCTTTTGAAAGCATTGCAGAAAAAATATTGCAGCACTTCTCCTATCGGTTGACACACAAGGTTCCGTTTTGCCCACATGCTCCATTATGCCCCACATTCCCCTATGTGAATGACAATTTCGTGTGGTGGATATAAAATTCTTCTTACAGAAGGAAGGGGCCCAATAACGACTTTCACAGGGCCCTGGATCATGTATAACCTTTGCCGTGGGCCCAAAGAAATCGCTCGGCGGCCCTGACAGCAACCTTCTGAAAAACTCAATTTCTGGGGTCATAGGCTGTGGCAGGTAGGCCTATGCCTTTCACTATAACTGATTTTGAATGTCATGTATGCTATCATAAGCAAATAAATGTCACAAACACGCTAATGAAAAGTATTGCATTATTGTCTGCATGCATATTTTAGCTGGACATACGTTGCGCATGTTAACTGTCCTGCAAACCAGGAAGTCTGCGCCAAGTCGTGGATCGTGTCGTCTTCTTATCGAACCTCAGGAAAGCTTGATGGATGAACCTGTGAAAATACAAGTTACTGGTTTGAAACCTCAACATCCCTTCACTGTCCATGGCCGATTGGTAGAAAGGGACATCCGGATGTCGTCTTGGGGGCATTACGTCGCATCAGCCAATGGAATCGTGGATCTAAGTCGAGATCCTTCTCTATCTGGAACCTAGCTACATGGGTAAGTTTAGCTTATTCCATAATGTAATATTATCTGACACAGAGCAGACGGCATACGATCGATTTTCGCCATTTTCATATTGATCACATAATGTAGGCCTACACAATGTGCATTGGCTAAAGTGATTCCACAAATTCTTATCTGGGTTCAGGTCATCAGAAAATGTATTCACAACTTTGACGTAGTTTTAAGCCATTTGAAATAAACTATGAGTTCTTTTACCATGTGTAAGGTTGCTTTTGCATAATATGGGGGTAAATAAAGAAACAACCAGAAATGGACGAGCCCAAAATGTTTGTTGGCGAAAAACGTCATCGCGTGATGAACAGGGCTGGTCCATCTTTTATTCAAAGTTGCCAAATATGGTGGAAGTTCAACTCTTTTACAACTTAAAAATGCGTGTGAATATTTCAGCTCGCAGCCAATCACCTTCCGGTCTTGTGCAAAGGTCACTTCCTGTTAAAACATCAATCTATTCAGCAAGGTCGGGAATAGTTACAGAGTTTAATTAAATGTCCCAAATTGTGTAATTAACCTACTTCGAAATTCGTAGCTACTGTGTTTGAGCGCTTCTAATCGTGTTATTTCCCTACAGTGGAATCTCAAGCAGCCTTAAATCATGAATTTAGTAGACTTACCGGTCTGTAATAGGTCTATATACCTATCAAATAGTTATGCCTAAACATGTTACATGATATGATGAACAATCAGCGATCTAGAACTCTGCATCTACGGAATTCGATGTCGGGCTGAAATCGTCAATTAAGTAGACTTACCGGCTTAATACAGGTTCAATATCCCAATCAAATAAATTCCGTATACTTTTATAAGGTATGCCTAAACATGCCTAAATGTGGAAGATACAGGCTCCTCTGCTATCATTTCAAGTCAACAATCAGGTTGAAAGAGGGGAAATGGCGGGTTAGCAACAGATAGGCCTACTTGAACCGTATTTCCGTATTTTTAACAAGGCTAATGGGCGATTTTAAGTCTTGTTTGGCATTTAAAATGTGTCAGAAAGTTCAGTATATCAAATATTACTGAACAGAACCAGAAGTCTATTAAGCAGAAGTATGAAACCCGCCATTAACTAGTCTCAACGGCATTGTGACCAGACCAGCTCTGATTGTTGAAAAAGCGCCTCATATCGAGACATAGGGAAACCCCGAAGGACATGATTTGGATGTGGAATCAAGGGTAAATTATGCTAAAGTTATATGTACGGCTTTTCAAAGGTTAAATTTTACCCATAAGGCGTCAGTTGATTCTGACATTCAAACTGCGCGAAACGAATGAAATACCCCATTTCTTGCGCAATAAGTCAAATGTGGCACTATGAAAGTCCACTGAAAGTCACAATGCCGTTGAGACGCAGGGTGATAATAGCCGGTAGGTAAAAAAAACTTGAAATCACACAGTTATATGCACTCTATACTCTGTATCTACATTGTATGATAGAGATATAGAACTCTGTATCTAGGTCGGGAATCGTGACTACTGGGATGGATACACCTGTTTGTTTTCAGGAGTTGAACCAATGGGTTTGTTCTGGAGCATGCTTCCAGAACATGGCCAGAGGAAAGGTATGAGATTAGTGAAGGAAGATATGACGTCACCTTATGATATCACACTAAGTGTTATTCAAGGACATGCTCGTGTGGAAACCATGACGTCATTGCCATCAAATTGCCTGTGTCAGGATAAAGTCTACCGGTGGTATAAAGACCCAGGTGTGAAAAGGAAAGAGATTGTCACCGGAAATATCAGAGCCACCATGTTTATTCCTCCAGGTATGGAATGTTTAACGATAGCAGTCTGCGTAGTAGTCGTCAATCTTCGGCTTAAAGCTGTTGGATGTTAGGAGAATAAGCTCACTGGTACTGAATGTCCGTTTGTGATAAGCTCTATAAGATATTACTGTTCCCCCGAAAAAGTAGATTGATGAATAAATCGTTACAATTTTAAGCACAACAGATTTACGATGAAACTTCGTATTAATTGCAGAGGAACCGATTCCTGTCGACGGCGGTATTAAGAGTGCAAAACACACATGCCGGAAACATAACGCGTTAATTGTGTTGAGAAAGTGTACACAGGGTTAGGAGCTTTACCAATACTGGACAAAAGAGAAATGGCTTGGTTATCTAAGACACCTATAATGTGTGTCATATTTGTATATTATAGGTACAATAATCAACGATCTTCGTGTGCAACTGCAAGAGTATCTGCAAATACTATTGGCGTTGGTTCTCGCTGTCTGCGTGGAACAATGTTATCAAAGGGTGTTCGACAGCACAAAAAACTGTTGATCGTGGCCAGTGGATACATTGTTCACACATTAGCTTGAAGTGTGTTAAACGCTGATTAAATTACATATTTTTAGAAGACAGTTACAGTGACATTTTGATAACGGAAGCCTGGAGATGCCCTTTTTTGTGGTGCATTTTCTTGTCTTTGATCACTTGTCTGTCTACATCGTAGTAGTATCATAGGCGTGGGAACACAACCATACAGGGGGTATGGGTCACTTTCACAGCACATTGAGGCGAGGGTCCAGGGGTCGCCTAGGCCCCGGAAGCTCTCGAGTTCTACACAGACACATGCGCATTCTGGGCCATTTGAGCCATTTTGATGTCCGTCTTCATCTTGTTTTTTGGTTATTGAATCTGGGATTTAGCTCGCCAGGTGGTAATGTCGCTTTTCTGAGAGGCTATTTTACACCCGATCAGTTTATTTGTACTGTTTTTATCAACTTACTGTGGTGGAGTTTGTATTTTCTGTAAGGGCTGGTGGACTTGTCATTTTATTTGTTTGATCTAAAAGGTAATTAGAACTAAGCCTTTACATCTTTCTTCTCAGACATAAAGTAAGATAAAGTTTAAACTAACTTACACAATCTTTTAATAACTAGTGACTTTTTTGTGTTTGTTTTTTACATTTAATATATAGGAATGTATGCTTGTTTTCATTGGAGGATGGGGGCAAAATGGGGGGCAACAACATTCTACGGAGGAGCAAATGCCCCACACCCCGTGGCGACGCCACTGATCCCTCTCACATAACGTCAGAAGGCTCGATTGCAACCGTATAAAACACAGCTCCGGCTCTTGACTAACAAAGCCGTCAGTCTAAAACTGAAACGCGGTATCGTTCAAGGTGGTGGATTTTTACTCAGTGCTCTAGCGGCATCCGTTATAGGCCTAGTAAGTTCGCTGTTGACCGAGAAACATTAACATTACCCACGATCAAGCAAGATGATGTCGGTGAAAAAGATGGCGATGGTAGAAACTATGTTATTAGGAGCGTTGCAACGAGTTGAAACCAACAGCAAGGCACACCATGGCGACGTAACGCACCCAGTGCAGTGACCTGTGAACAAACCCATCAAGGCGTTACGCACGCTCGATCAAAGAGATGGAAAAAAAAGATGGAAGCGATATTACGACGACCAAGCCTGTCGGACACGGAGAAAATGTATCAGTACCATCAAACGTTGCAGCGTTTTTGGACCTTTTACAATCGACTCCGTGAGACGTCCCTGGAGACATCACCACTGTTATCCCCACTGTACACCGTGGCAAACACCACCACCGCGAACACCGACACCCCGAACACCGTCACCGACTTTGACGTCTCCTAGACCCCAAGCGCCTTGTCAACCGTCTCGTCACCATCAGATTTATCAGCCGCATAAGCAGCCGAAGACAGTTTACAACACATCAAAGACGAGGTGTTGAGCAGTGTCCCTGGCGGAACAAGACGAGAGCCTTCGTAGACGGCCGTGTCCTAAAAGCTATGAATATCCCGAGAGACTGACTCCCCAAAAGAACATAGTGAAACCCCAATCATCACACCTTCAGTATCACTTTCAGTCTCACTTTAGGCCTGGTCGAAACGTCGTCCCCCGTGGTTGGATCCCGCATGGGGTTTATTGGTAGGGGCCCCCACCCCCATGTACCACATACAGTCTCACACACCACATCACCCACTGGGTCACACCATGGAAGTCTCTGCTGGGCAGGGCGGCCACGCCTACTCAAGCGCCCGGTGGGGCGGCTTGTTTACCTCAGGGAAAACCGCCCATAGGGAGTATACGCTGTCGAGAGTCGTAAATCTAGCCGCCACCACTCGGCGGGGCGGCTTATCCACCTCAAAGAGCACGCCACGGAGAGCCGCAGGGCGAACATCAACGAAAACATCCGAAGGGAGACCACCCCAAGGGGGGGAACACCCACCACATCGGGACCCACGGCGCGACCCACTCCGCGACAGCGATTTCCACCTCTTGGTTGGAATCCCTATTACAAGACCGACGCCCTCAGTCACGTGTGATTGCCTATGAGAACGAGAGGTTTTACGTGACCCTACCCTACTCTGCCTTCTTCTAGTTCTCATGCCTGGTGTTTTGCTTTCTTCGATGTCGTAATAAATTCCTCCTCTCAGTAAATTCTTCACCGCATGTCCGCATTTATCACAACAGATCTTCTCCGATGTTGTATTAAATTCCTCCTCTCGGTAAATTCTTCAGACGACTATCACAAGAGATCATGGTCATCTAGCTAACACGCTCTGTCCCAGGGGAAGGGGGCATGGCGCAAGAGGTTGTGGATTCTGCTATAAAATTATTCACCTCATCTATCACAAGAGATGGTCTCCGATGTTGAAGTAAATCCCTCCTCTCGGCGACGCCGCTTACCCAGGCGCTCCATCGGTTCCGTTTCTCCCAGGATTAAGCGACAAAGGCGTTTCAAATCTAAAAGTCGGGTAAAATCCCTTCAGCAATCGCCACACATTAAGCGTCGTCGCCCGGTCACAATGCTTTGGACTCCAGCAGCTCGGCCATCATCGTCACGTTCTCCTTCGGTGTATCGGGTGCGTAGCAGTGGTCCGACACCCCACAAGTCCGACAGCCCACAAGTCCGACATTCCCAACACGTCTGATAGCCTCTAGTCCGACACGATGGGATAGCCCACAAGTCCGACATCCCACAAGTCCAACAACACACTAGTCCGACAAGGAGGGACTCGCCACAAGTCGCAGCTGACCACAGACGCTGTGAATAATCGGGGTTGGCTGTGGTGGAGGTGGAGTTTTATGTAAGGGCTGATGGACTTGTCATTTTATTTATTTGATCTTAAAGGTATTCAGAATTAAGTTTATACATCTTTCTTCTCAGACATAAAGTTAGATACAGTTTATCTCAGTGAACTTACATAATCTTTTAACAACTAGTTCTGGAAAAGTGACTAAATTTTTTTTTGCAATTAATATATAGGAATGTATGCTTGTTCCTCCTGCCACCCCCTCCACCCCCCCCCCCCCCCCAACCCCTAACACTCACGCAATCCACTTCTGGAGCTATTTTCACAAAATGCCATACGACAATAAAATCTTGTTCGACATTTTAACGCCTGTGACGAAATTTTATCGTACGAGATTTTATTGTCGTTAGACATTTTACGAAAGTGGTCCCTAATATTAAACAGGGGCGTTTTCTGGTGAATACGTACATGGCGAGGTGATTTATACCCGGTTTCACCAAAACATCGCCAATTAAAAGCCTTCATAATTATTATTGAAGTATTATTTAAATCCTTGACAGTAAAGAAATAAATATATAAACCAAAGGAACAAACCATCAGCATATTTAATACCAAAATGTTCCGATTACTAGCCTTTCGTTTTTTTTTTCAGGAGCTGGGCCTCATCCTGGGTTTCTTGACATACATGGCAGTGTGGGTGGTATACTGGAGCACAGGGCCTCGCTTTTGGCGTCTCGGGGGTTCACTACATTGGCTTTAAGTTGGTTTGATTACAAAGATCTCCCCAAACAAATGGAGGAGGTGAACTTTAAATATTTCTTAGTGAGTTTCTCTTTTGCGTATTTCTTATTCAAATATATATTCACAAGGAGGTTTCTCTCGAAACGATGGAAAACAAGACTTTTGGGCCAGCCGTTGTGTAAAGCTGCACGAAGCAGGCGTAGGGAAAAACTTAGGGCAGTTGCACGTGCCTATCATGCCTAATCATGCCTAATCATTTAGCGAGTTTAATGGGTATAAAAGACACATAGCCGTTCAATTGAATTCAGTCGTTAAATTGTTTGTCCAGCCTGCTACGATATGCCAAGACTAGACGCAGCTACCCGGAACGTCGTCATTGGTCGTCTCCTGGCCGGTGAATCACAGAATGCAGTCGCTAAACTTTATCATGTCCACCGGAGCACGATTTCCAGGCTCTTCCAACGGTTCCAGCAATCCGGTTCAACAGCTGACCGTCAACGTTCTGGTCGACCTAGAGTCACAACAGCAGCCCAAGATCGCTACATTCGGTAACTTCATCTGAGAAACGTACCGGACCATAACAGCAACAGAAACCGCATCAAATGTCCCAGGTCTCCGGAGAATATCAGCACAGACAGTCAGAAACCGTCTCCGTCAAAACGGCTTACGCACCAGACGTTCTTACTTTGGCGTAGTACTGAGACAAGAGCATCGACGTGCAAGGGTCCGATGGTGCAACAGATTAAGGGACTGGAACCTGCAAAACTGGGGGCGAGTCTGGTTAAGCGATGAACCCATATTCAAGCTACAGACGCCACAATGAGAGGTTCGCAAGGAACTACGTTCCTGAGGTCGACACTTTCGGCGGAGGAAGTGTAATGATGTGGGTAACCATATCCTGCGCCCGAAAAACTCAACTGGTGCTCATCCCTGGCAACCTTCACGTCGCTTGATAGAGATGAGGTTTTGACACCACACATGCTGCCCATGATGGACCTTCGTAGAGAAGTTTTTCAGCACGACAACACTCGGCCGCACACAGCTCGTGCTACTATTGAGTTTCTAAATAACCAGAACGTAACAGTATGTGTTGCCCTGGCCGTCCAAATCACCAGATTTGAACCCAACAGAACATTTGTGGGGTGGTTTGGATAGACGCGTGCGCAGTCGATATCCAGCGCAAAATCTACAAGAACTGCAGCAGGCTCTTGAGCAAGAATGGAGGAGAATTTCGCAAAACCGTATTCGTCGATTGATCATGTCTATGCCGAGACGGGTCCGTGCTGTGTTACAAGTTGATGGTGGGCACAACAGGTATTGACTTGGCATTGACATCATCTGAGCGCTATGGACTTTAATGTGATAAAGTTTAACTTTTAATGAACTTAAGTTTTTAACTTAATTTCAATGAAATGTGAATTTCTGTATTTAAAATGTTGTTGAAAATTCATATTTGGATAAAAAAAATTAATGTTGCGTTTCTTTTTTGGGAGAGTATATAGTTTACATTTTTGGTCGACGTCATCTAATGGTTGGAAACATTGCCCCCAAAAATTTTAGATTTGTAAACACACCTTTTGAAATGTTTGGTATGGATGTTGGTACATACGCAGGCGTAGATTTACGAACTGATATCCAGTGTTTATAAGTTATTAGTTCATTACGCCAATTGCTTGAACCGGATTATCGGGCGAAAACGTGACACGTGTTATCAGTACATATTATTACTACGTTGAAGACAGAAAAGGGGTTATGTCATTTTTGCTTAAAGATGAAATGTTTTAAAGTGACAGACGGATGTAGGTATTTTAAAGCAAATATAAAGTCATGTGTGAGATAGACGTATATCAAGGAATGAAGCCTGTACATATTGTGACAAGGTGCAAAATTGGTCGAATCATTTGATCAAAATCCAAATTGGTGATAATAGTAATAATAGTTTTATTTCGGAAACAAGTTCATATGATACAGATATATAATAAAAAGGGATTTAAGCTGATTTGTAGTACATAAACTTGCATGAGATATAATGCTAGTGGATTCCAGTTGGTGAGTTATTAAATTGGCTGCGAGTCTTTCATATATAGTTTGCTGATTGCGGGGACGTACTTCTGTGTACTCAGGACCAAGTTTATCCCTTTATAATCAACCTGGTACGAAATGATCAATCTACGATGTGACAAGAGAGGTGTTGAGATGTTATCAGAAATTCCTGGCACTATGCAACCATAAACTGCTTTTGTAATAAACAAAATCTAAAAGTTGCGGACTTTGATACTGTATGGGTTTCTCTGGGTGAAGTTTAAAACGGGGAACGTGCCATGATGCACGTGTGTAAATAAGACGTCACTTTCTTCACGGACTTTGTTCCAACTTGTTTATTTTTATTTCGGGCTGTACTGACTTGTAGACATTTAATGTGGTGTTTGAATTTTATTTGTCATAAATTTATTCTAAGTTATATATTACAAGGACGAAATTTGCAAATGTGCTAGTCATGATGTGGTCATGGATTTCCCAATATTTAACAATAGTATTAATACATCTGGAGAAGGGTCGCTAAAGTGGGTCACGCTTCTAATTACCACGGCTCTGTTCAATACAGTTGAGTGAGGACAATACGTTCGTAAACACCCGCCAGACGGTCTTTATATCAGACAGTGCTATCAAGCTATTTTAAAAGTGTTAACATCCCTCTAACTGGAACCGAAGTTAATTTGTAGAGCGAAATGGAGGAGGTCAGCTGGATCAATACTGACCAGTAATGACCAAAGACTATTGATTATGTATTGGTTGGACGAGAGAAGCTTTACTGCTCATTTGTAAGATAGCACGTTGACGTCTTTACCACTTAGACAATGACCATAAACTAGTGTCCGTGATAATGCCAGTGGCACGAAGTTCAATGTACTGCTAAGCTCCCAATCTATACAGTTAGAGGCAATGTCAAGTCATTTGGAAATTCCATCCACAAAACCCTTCGGTAACAAGCAAGAGGTAAACACCAAGATTGGTCAAATTTTATTTAAGTACATATTGTGTGTCTCGTAGGATAAGTTGAATAGAGTTTGTCAGAGGATAAATGTGTTTATCTCTCACAGTATAACCGTGGAATCGGCTGACTGGTGAGACCCCTGAAATAAGCCAATTATTCAAACTATCAGCTGCTGGAGCCGATGACATTTAAAACAAAGTCTGTCAAATCTGATGGAATTGCGGAGTTTGTTATAATCGTTAATACAGAGACAATAAGTCCCCTTACGTCTGGTCTTTTCTAGGCACCCTACATCACCAAAGGTCAAGGTCATTGTATTGATATACTGAACGACTTAACTTATACAGCACTGTGTGATTTGATGGGTCTCTTTAAATCTTCTTTTATATCTTCTTTTCCTTCAAATAGTTTGAACAATTTGTATCTGATACTTGGTGGATTACGCTTTCATGTACACTTGGATTTGATTGATTCTTGTATTTTGGAGTAATACCTAACAACACTAACGAACAAAAGAAGTTGTTTCACCGGGAATTTTTGTTTCCATTCCTCTTACAAAATACTTGTCTTAAAGCCTACAACCATTTGTATAACGGTGGTAACTAGACAAGAACCGGCACCTGCTGGCACCTTTTTGATAAATAAAACAAAACATTTGACTCTGATACCTGTGACAAACTTGTAATCCGGCATTATTATAAAAATGTAGCTTTTATTGTTAGTTATATTAACATACGGCTAAAGGACCAGCATTTAGGTTAACACTTCAGTTTATCCTGGTAATATACAAGGCAAAAAAATGAAGCGGCTAAAATTGAGACACCTCTAAGACATTTCACCTTATCGTCGAACAAAACTTTCTTTCTTAGAAACTTTCGAGATCTGAGAAAGGGACATACTGACCTATAAATAATCACCTATAGCATAAGGTCATTTTAAAACATGCGTCTTAACAACCCTAAAGGTACTTGAAAAGATTATCGCGGACATAATGTAACTCTTTTAATCAAGATGTAATTAACAAAATGAATTCCTAAATATACCCATAGAACTAATGCTTTGTAGTCGAATCACGGAAATGGATTGTAAAGGTTCAGTATGTAGGCGCCAGGAAAAATCAATATGTACTGTATGTAGGACATGTATTGTCTACACGCCAAGCAGGCTGGCCTTGTTCGATAATTGACCCTGCTCGTAGAAATGGAAATAAAAACGAAGCCGTTTCCCACTGAAACAAAACTTCCCATCAAAAGTGAATTAGAAGGTTATAGAAAACTGCAGAAAATGGTGCTTTCTAGTGACGCTAGTATTGATCATATTGTCATGGTAGGGCTACTAACCTTGCTCAGTGATCTGAGCGAATGTAACCGTAACGGAAAAACGACAAACTACAATCTAACCTCTGGAAGGTTTGAGTATCTTTAAAGACGTTACAACCAACATTTACAATTTTATTCCCATCCCAGACTTAATTAAGAAAGTGGGATGTTATAGTTACGTTCAGAAGAGCTACTCGTGGCTCCGGCAATCGCGGGGATGGTTTTTACGAAGTGTCCTCTCGGTTTTCCACCATAATGAGATAAGGAACAGTGTGAAGTGGACAATCCGTCGTCATATAAGTGAAACACCCTTGAGTACGACGTTATACCCCAATCAATCAAAACAAACAATCAAAAGAGCAACTCAATTTTTATCCTCATTGGTCAACTAGCGATATTAATAGTGGTCATCGAGAGCATTATTCTTGGAATAACCATTCCAATATTGCCATCAGTAGTAACTAATTAATGGTTTTGCGAGCACTCTTTTCTTCCAATTTGTGTGAATGTGACCTTGATCTAAATATCATTTGAGGAATGGATTGGGATGATCATTGTAAACTGCCAACATGCATGAACTGATTTGACTTTCAATCATCCAAGGTCACTTGGTGTACAAATCACCCAGAGTAAGGAAATCGCCACTAATCGTTAATAGTGGCAATAAGTAGCACCATGAGCAGTGGAAGAGCATTAAAACATAGATGGTACATCATCTCCCTAACACACTCCCACCGGTAGCCACACCCAGACAGCTGACGGAGACTCTTGGATTTCCGGGCTAGACAGTCGTATACACGCCCTGCGTACAACGGAAAAGTCAGCATCCCAGGTGAGACTCAACGATATATGGAGTCAAGGAAAAAAGCGCAAAAATAGCTGGCTCTTCATATGGCTAGAGAGAAAACAATCGATGGCTTCATGGCGGGAAATACATGTGGAGACAGACAATTATGGATTGAAGAGACCAAAATAATGGCATTGAGAGGAGTTGAGTGCATGCTTGAAATTAACAGACAAAGTATCTGATTGCATGTTGCAAATAATAAAGCAGATAGTATCAAACAGGGTCGTGTTACAAATGTTTTACTTGTTGTCATCAGAAAGCATTTGGTAGTGTGTTGGAAATGCCAATACAATACTGTTCACCAAATGCCCGATGTGTCTATGCTAAAACATAATGCTTGCAAACCGATGCTTCGTTTTACTTTACAAGAAATATAATTGGAAAGCATAGCTAGATTATCACTAGATTTTCAATCATAACTTTGGAAACCGCGATAAACAAACTATTTTCTTAGATGATCCAAGAGCTATATTTTATTGTGTGTTTTATTTTACGCTTAAGACTTCTCTTTGTTAACAATGCAATCGATGCAAAATTATAAACTCGATGATTTTGTAAATGTCGTAATCAATGACTGATAATGGATTGCATTGATGTGAATGGAGCAGAAATCTCTCCCGTTGCCAGTTGCCACCCTTTTCCGTGTATTAAAGCATTGCGTGTTGTATGTGACTTTAATTGGGAGATGATTGAAAAATCAAGTTCACGTGTTGAGAAACCGTAACAAGACAGCTTGAAGGCACTGCCGTGTTTATAACCAAGGCGAGGTAATATAAACATGGACTGAAGCGAGAACTGATCAACTTTAATTCAGTTGATACAATCCACAAACGGCTTGTTCGGGTGTAGTGCAAGTTGCCTGTAAATCACACTTGTGAGATAAATAGCTGCCAATTAATTATACTTGCTTGGTATTCTATGGTATGCAAGGGGACATTATTGGCATAGTGTTCGTTCAAAACACTATAACTTCAAATAGAAATATTATGGTAAGCTCGATCCCTTCAACGCTTTAAAATTAACGAATTGTTTACAATATTCACACATTGTAAGTGAGTTGATATTAACATATAGAAACCAATCTTATTACAGTTGTTGTCTATTTTATACCATACCGTACAATGAACGTGTCATCTAACCAGACAATAGTTACAACAAGACAACCAACAGAGTTTGCTGCCCATGACAGTGAAGCAATATAAGAATAAAACATTTATATGGTCAACGCAATCATTATTCAGTAGAGTATTCACAGAATGTGTCAGGTATAGCTCACCGCATTTAACATGATAAATGACTTGTCAGAGATAGACAAGGATAGAACTAATACAGAATAGAGAGAATTATTCAGAAAATTTAAAAGTCAGCTTGCGAAGTCAGATGTGAGATTAAGACGCCATGATATGATCACGGCCTGTCGCGTATTGATTTTAGCTGACATCGCAAACAAGGCCATAAATAACGCCATGTAATGGAGTTAATGATAATCACCAGTTCACAAAACATGTTTCCGAGAAAACCTAACACTCCAGTGCACATCACCAAGTTAATTGTTGAAGACGAGCGTATATACGTTCATTCTGGCTTCAAAAGAAACCTTTTGACAGAACTATCACAAATTGAGATATCCCATGATGTTGAAGTTTGAATGTTTGATAACAATCCTTTCAGCACCTTACTCTCCTGAGCCCAGTTTAAGCTATTCTAGGAAAAGCATAACTACATGTATGTTGTGTATTTTGTGATTTTTTTCCCCAAGATACAGAGCATTCATCAAACCAACAAGTATTGCGTATAAGACTTCCGTTTCCCAAGTCACCAAAAGGCGCAAATGCGACATATCAACATTCCTGCCGTACAAGAAATGTAGATTCCCTAGTTTAAATAAATCTTACCTTCAACATCGTAGAATTCCTTTTTCCTTTGTTCCCCAATTGTAGTCCACTGCAATAAGTAAAAATAAATTATTAATCTCTGTAAACAGAACCACCCATCGACTGAACGAAAATAAACTTCCTTTTACGATATATGTTAATTGGAGATTGTAATATGACATGTACTCTGTAAGCCTTATCTAGATAAGATATGGGTAAAGGAGTCAAAACACAATTTCTAAGGGGGCATTTGAAACCAAGCATATAATCTTTGCGAATATCTCCACATTAGAAACTCTCTCTGCACCATGTCTTTCAGGGAGATCCACAGATACGTCTTTTTTATTATAAAGCCTTTGATCTGTCAGATATTGAATGTAGGCACACGGTATATTTTAACACTATATTATCAGCATGGTGCGCCATACGTTTCCCTTGCTGTTCAATAGTCAACTGAGGCAGGAGAGGGATTGGAGAATAAGCCGCTCCCCATTGAACTAGAGGTTTCCAACACTGATTGGAATCGTATTCTATAGAAAGCTGTAGAGCACCAGGGAAATGGGTTTTGTTTAAATTAATAGCAGACAGAGTAGAAGCATAGGCCAGGGGAGAATAGTTTCCTTTCTCCTTCACCCTGCCTGTCCAGGTCATTTTAAAACATTTCAAGACACCTTCAATACCAAACCACTATATTATCCCTTCTTTATCGCCATCTCTAACCTGATCATGTTAATGCTAGTACACAAGACAGCTTCAACACCAAAACCATTATGCTACCCGCCTTTATCTTTGTCGAAAACCAGGTCATTTAAATAATACATGAATACAATACAGCTTCAACACCAGTCTCTCTGCCTCGTTCTGTAATTTTAAAACTAATGATACTAAGCACTCTTAGAAAAAATGGTTCTTTGAGGGTTCTTTAGGGAAGAGAGGACCATAACAGCAAAAACGGTTCTTTAGGGAAGAGAGAACCATAACGGCAAAAACGGTTATTTAGGGAAGAGAGAACCATAACAGCAAAAACGGTTCTTTAGGGAAGAGAGAACCATAACGGCAAGAACGGTTATTTAGGGAAGAGAGAACAATAACAGCAAAAACGGTTATTTAGGGAAGAGAGAACCATAACAGCAAAAACGGTTCTTTAGGGAGGAGAGAACCATAACAGCAAAAACGGTTATTTAGGGAAGAGAGAACCATAACAGCAAAAACGGTTATTTAGGGAAGAGAGAA
>JAVFBX010029307.1:0-17922 GCA_034783855.1 Mopalia kennerleyi | reverse complement strand
GTACTCTGTTACACCATCGGACCCGTTGACGCTGATGTAGACGTGTTAAGGAGGGGGCAACTTTGGGTCGTCTTGCTTGGATTCCAGCTTCTCTTAGACGGTTCCTGATTGTCTGGTCGGACACTCGGCGGACTCCAAACTGTTCTCGGGCTGTGTCAGGTGCAGTACGTTGGTGATCACGCAAATGAGATACCCGGATGTATCGATCTTCAGCCCGTGTGGTGACTCTAGGCCTGCCCGATCTTGGACGGTCATTCACAGTATTGGTCTGGACATACCGATCCCACAAGCGTGTTATCGTGCTAGGGTGAACGTTGAAGGTCCACGCAATGACACTCTTGGATTCGCCAGTTTGCAAACGCCCAATGGCAATATTTCTGTCGGCTGCGTTGAGACGTGGCAGGTTCTTCAATCCTAACTTTCGATAATTGTCAAAATCTGCCTGGTTCATTTGGGTTTTTATAGCTGAGCCCTTTACTCATGCTTTGCACGTGCAAATCGGTTCTTTTGACTTTTACTTGTTTTTCACGATAATTTTCATAATCATGATAAAAACGACCATTAACATTGTTCTAAATCATCAAGAGTTGCGTTTGAGCGAGGGTTGGTTAACATGGACGTTAGAAACAAATACATATCATTACAACATGTGTATTTGGTCGTGGAGTCTAAAAACAATAAGCTACTTTTTCAAATTCTCTTTTGCGTTTATTTTTTTGAAGAGTGTATTATTGATTTGTTATAATACTTTTGCCTCTGTCTCTCTTTAATATTGTTATGACACACATCATTCACCCAAATGAAGCCGCCATAAAACTAAACAACCACTACATCCACTAAATAGAGTTACCGGACTTTATTTTTACAACACCGCTTAATTATCATTATATACTCACTACACTAACTACTAATATAATATCCCCTATGTCTATAAATCCTGTATGAATAAGAAATAGAGCTTTGTCCATATATCAAACCTACGCAAATTATTTCTTGAATAACATTATACAGATGTTACCTGTTGGTAAAGCGACACCTTATTTTCTGAATCTTACTTAACAGATTTATTTTTAAAACTTAACAGTTAAAACGGTAAAATCGATACTTACCATACACTGCCTACTTCTGTTGCTAAACAGGTAATTGTTTATTAGAGTACCAGTGGGCAAATATTGACACATTCAACACACATAATGTACGAGTATATTGTAGAAGACATTAAAAGGATTTTCGGTCAGTATATAGCAAATTAGATATTTCTGTTCAGACTTGCAACAAGTCTTATATCTATAAATTTAATACTTTTCCAAATCACCTTCGTGGTTCTACGGACAGCCAACATGCCAATATCGTCAATTAGCAAGGGCGTGTTATTTTGATTTTTAATTTACTTTAGCCATTTCAAAACACTTAAACTGTTTTTGTGTCCTTGCCAATATATTTTAAAAGCTTTATTCGGTGAGATTTGCACATATTGCTCCCTTCGTCTATACATGTACCTTGTATTTCTTTGAACAGATTAATCACATTTGCACAAGGATTTATATTAATTAAACCAGACTTAATTTATTAAAGAGGCACTAGCTCCCAAAATATCTTTTATCAATAAATTCAGATTGCTACGATTTTAAGTTGTATCAAAATTTGTTCATAAATTAAAATAATGCCGCAAAAACGAAAATTATTGAATGCGTACTTATATTTTACGAGCCAAGAGAAATCTGTTCAAAATTAGAATTCAAACCGGAGAAGGCGTGCCATTTTGTTTCATGAATATTCAACCGGAAAGATCCGCCATCTTCCTTGTTATGTATATTTGCGCACGGCACGTAACCCGTGGACGGTTAGAATTGCATACAAACCATTCCGACTGCAGCGAGCATGCTCCGGTTCAAATACTGCATTATGTCAAGAGGAAATGTTCTAGCAGCCGTAATGTGATCAAGCAAGCTATCGAAGAGACGTCAGCCAATGAGGAAGTTATATAATGCGAATCCACAAGCAGACGAGTGCGACAATGAACCCCAATCAAACAATTAATCTATATACATGTAGAAGAATTGAACAATTGCTCATCATTGGTAAGTTTACTTCAGTTTCTTTAGGCAGTGTAATTCTGTTACTCTCACTGAAAGACAAAACTTCATAAATGCAATGGATGGGAGGTCAGTGTCTCCAGTAGTCAGTTTCCAATCTGTGTTATGATTCTGATTTCCCTTTCTTCAAAACACGGGTTGTTCGAAAAGCAGCAATGCTGTCTTGACTTATCACTGGAGGATCAAACTAGATCAGTATTTCCGGACAAGTTATGGAAACGGAAACTACTGACAAACTGATAATGCAGGACTGAGACTCTATGGCCGTGTCGTGACTGACTTGATTACCATATTGTTTATTTGTCTATGAATATTTAACCTTAATAAATCCATCTTCATTAAGCGTATTTGTATTATGTTGTTCACTTGTGTCAGAATCCGTAAATTCCTACAAACTTGTCGAGAGATTAGATTTGGAGCGTACCCAGTCAAGAATTTGGTGTCACAGTGTTCTCACGGGTGATCGCACAGAATGAGCAAAGTGTGATAGCACCGGAAGCTAAATCTGTAATCACTCAACTATGTCACACTGATGTCACATTGTGATATCACAAAACATCACTGTGTAATATCTCAATGAGCTCAATTTGTAACCTGAAGGAAATGTCACACTGATCTGCCATTGTGCGATAATGCGAGATCATTCTGTGATACCAATTTGAGCTTCACTTTAAATCTTGTTTCAGGCTGTAAATTTGATTCTGAGAAAGAATACATTTATTCAGTTATTTCCGAGAGCTAAACACAAGCGTTAAAAACGATAAAACAAAACACTGTTATTACTTGTATCAATAAGTATAGATTATTATAGTTTTATTTATTATAGATTTTGACTATAATTTACTGTAGTAATCTATGCATTTTGAGTCAATGGATTACTATAGGATTTTAGTCTATAGATTAGTAATTATACCTTTCTAGTCAATAGATTACTATAGTTTACTACATGGATCTATAGATTACTATAGTATGTGATGGATTTCTTGTCTATAAATTACTACAAAATCTATAGATTACTAAAATTTACTATAGTAATCTACAGATGATCTCTGGTGAATCCAACAAAATTACCATAGAGTACTATAATTATTTTACTATATTTTTTTGTGATATTTTTTCATAAGGGATAAATTCAAAGCGCTTATTATGTAAGCAAGGAGGCTTTAAAGCTCTACATTTGGTTTTCCACTTGTTGGACAAAGGGTAGAGCACACGTTCTTACAATATGGTATACTTACACATTAACTGGCGAACGTATTTTCACAAGTACCTGGCTGACCGTAATAGTACAACATAATATACGATGAAGAATTTGAAAGGAGGTATACCTACCAGCATGAGGAGGATCTGGAAAACATTAATTAAAATGATTCATTATTTATATGTTATGTGGGGATAACTGTTGTATAACATTCTATTGATCTGATGGCTTACAAGAATAGGAGAGCTATTAAATGAAGGGTCGTTAGGTAGGGGTGAAGGTTGTCGAGATCGGATGCTTGTTTAGCCGTTTCAGATGGATAGAAATTGATGATGGATGTAACACGTTTTGTTGATGATTTGAAAAGTTAACTTTTTGTAGTTTAGGGCGGTTAAAATTACTTTTTGCACTACTGTTGAATAATTTCACCGAACCTCTATGTACCGGTCGATGTGTGTTGGTTTTCGATACACACTATTCTGGATTTCTTTCTCATCTCTGGCGACAAACACATCAATGAATGCAATTATAAGAGTCTTTTATCGCCATAGTAACATAAATTTACCTGGAATCAAAGTTTGTAGCTTGTGATGCGATTTTGCCAACACTTACGGTCATCTACTTCAACGTCTTCGCTGAACTCTGCTAACAGATAACCAAGGTAGATTGTTATTTTTGCTTACGGAAGAGGCATTTCTTTAAGAATTGTAATGTTGACAAAGCCTGTTAGTACTGGTGACCAACAAAGTGTACTTAAATTAAAATCTAAAATTCCAATTGTTCTGTTTCTAGTTTTTATAACTATCGATGACGATTCAGAACGTCTTGATGACGATGCTGGCATAAAGCATCTGGATGAAACTGCAACAAAGAAGGGCAGATTTGTGGCAATGTCAAGTGTGGGTTCTGAGGCAAGCTGTACGTTTACATAACTAATTACAAACAGCAACGTTTCACATCACCTGTAATGAGTGTTTGGGATTAACTATTTACGATGGTAAATCTAACAAATGACGAGAGCACCATGAGATACTTTAGGTGGAACGACAGAAGTCTCAGACGAGCGTGTGAAACACTATATCCAGAAGACAGTTCTTACTGTACACACAATCGTAAGGCTTTAGCAGACATAATGGCTTTTGGTGGCATTAAACTGACTTGGCTGTCAATAGAGACGTTACGAGTCGCAATGAGCTCAGAAAGGTTAAATTAAGTATAACATGACCTTCCCAGCGGTTATTGTCTTTATGAGATGCTTAGTTGAATAGTTAAACTATTTGGATCAAATTTAGGGTCGCTACACTCTTAGAATAAATACTATAGTGACTGACTTCAGGTTTATAAATGTGAAAAAGAATATCAACTAGGCCGAGTGATTCGCAAAAATGCTCGGCATATCAGAAACAAAACGATGAACAAAAACAGTAGTATGTTATTCGTGTTTGACTTGCACATGTAGTTGTATTGCCGTGTGGCCATTTGAACGGTCGACTTTCCATTAATCATGTCATATTTGAAATCTTAGCACGTTTAAGAGATTTAACGCCTAACTTGACTACACACTGTTTCATTTCCAATCACTCCGAATACACAAAGATCATTTTTCTAATGTAAAGAATGCCCAAAGATAACGTCGCCTTGCTCACTAGAATGTGAGTCACGATCCTACTATTGGTGTGATAAGATTTAACATGTTTCCGTATATTCACTTAAAAAAAACATTGTAGCTTTTAATACCAATACGACACGATACAATCCCATTTCTGCATAAAAAGGCAATATGTGCTATAATTGATTTAAGTGGCCAGGTTTGTGTAAAGGATGGAGTACTATCTGGATTTGTGTTGATAATTCTACATCAGAAAATATTGAAGGGGATTGTGTGTTTTCAGCCAATCGTTCCTGGTAGCAGCTGTGTGTGATAACAAGGAGTCTTCAAGACTCTTCTCCCTTCAGACCTTGGTCAAAGTCTTGTCAAACAGTTATACAGAGATGCCACATTAACCGCTTTTGCTTTTCTGACTGACGCCCTTGGGAGTTTTATAAACTACCCTCCTTTTCTTAGTCTGCGCAGACGGACTTCCGAGCCAATTAACCTTTTGACAGTTTCAGAGACCATTGGCCAACCCAGTGTGTTTGCGGTGAATCTCAATGGCACCAAGATATTTTAATGTGGACATTTACCTATAACTACAACACTGGCTGGATGACTTCGTGACAGAAACTTACCTTACATAGCTGCTATTATATATCTGGGCTGTTGTCTACCAAATGCTTAGTGCCATTTATGCGAGTTCACTCCACTGTTAAAGAGAAAATGCCGGTTATTTTACGCTCATGTCTTAAAATAAATATACACATACAGGACTGTGACTGCAGAAAACCGTACATTAAAAAAATATGCAAAATATTTTTAAAAAACCGATCAAATGAAAAAGATTGTTTGTTTGTTTTATTGGGGTTTAACGTCGTACTCAAGGGTATTTAACTTATATGACGACAGATTGTCCACTTCACACTGTTCCTTGCCCTAGTATGGTGGAAAACCGGGAGAAAACCTCGTAAAAACCACCCCCGCGATTGCCGGAGCCAAATTTGGTGACTCACTCATATACCTGAGGGTCGACACACGGACTCGACCCTGTGAAGGATACATCAAAGTACGCATTAAAAAGCGCACTCGCTAACCACTTTGCCACGGCTAGGGGCTCCTAAAAATCATTTGAACAGATAACTGTAATATGTATAAGCTTATGTTAAATATACTCTTAACATCTTTTTATGATTGTAATTGACATTCTGCTGCAGGCCTGTGCTGTTGGGGAGAACGCACCAAACTGGGTCTCCCATGGTTATGCAAACTTATTTTAGGATGATTGATTTATATATTTACCAAATTGTTCGCAGTGTTCATCTTTATTCGAATCTTGCTAGCTAGGCCTAATGGTTTTGACCGATTTGGTCAATCCAATCATCAATGAAGCAATTTTGCTTTATTTTTCATAAATGCTCATTTAAGTATTTTTTAAAAATCAGCTAAGTAGCGGCAAAGAGAAATGCAAATGTTAGCTCAAAATTATAGACAACCGATTTTAAGGTTCAACCAGATAAAAATACAGCACAGGTCTGTGCTTGGGAGATTTCAGCAATGTTCCTTAACTTCCCAATAGAAATGTATAGGTTTTGTGTCCACCAACTTTCACCTGAATTGGTGATTTGTTGTTTAAAATAGCACTGTAGCCTAAAGCTTAAATATTTTATTGGGAAAAGGGGAAGATCCGGTTTTTAAGCTTTAAATGACCTCACCCGAAAACAGGGACACTACATAGTTTAAAATATACGTGGGTGACATGTCTGAGTCACTCCAATCGGCCACACAAACAACCCATAAAGCGAAATACAAATTACAATCAAAAATAGGTCATCCTTTTAACAGGCTAGCGTTATCTAGGCGTTGTTGTTGTAAGACCAAACTACACAGGCCGCCAAAAATGCACTGGAGTTTTCCTCATAATTATAAATCTGGAATAAATATGCATCAAAAGTACTCTACGTGACATCATGGTGTGTGAAACAGAATTACATCTGAAGCAAATCGGATCTTACCTGTGTAAATTCCAGCTGAACTCCTACGGTACGGATTGATCCAGTTGTACGCCTAGAGTTCCATACAGGTAGTAGCCTCGGCACGTTACGGGCACCTTGAATACAATACACGCAGACTGATGACGTAGTGCACAAGAAGTTAATTTTGTATCTTTTCCTCACGCCCTCAAACATTTGAATTAGTATGTTCGTTACATTGTTTGAATATGGGCTATTTATACGTTTACGGTATGCACCTATAGGCCTACCGTAAAATATATTACAATTTTTATTGTATGTTACCGGTTCCATGTCCGTTTTATTTTTATTTATTTATTTATGTGGCTTTACACTTTTATTGTCTTTTATATAGGTGTATCGATTTGTGGATACTCTAATAATCACGTCAAACGCTGAAAATTTGATTTATTTTTTTTAAATTTGAAATTCATAATGTTGACATATTAATTATTTATGCATGCACCTGGCGAATAGTCTAATATTTGAACTAGTCTAGAATTTTCCTAATTTATCTTAGTGTCTGCTGAAATCCCTATTTTCCTTTTTAGCTGTAGAGCCTACAGTTCTTGAGTGAAATGCACTCTATTCAGCCATTGCTGTATAGGCCTATATCTACAACAATAATGTACAATAAAAATTGATTGACCGATCGATCGATCGATTGATTGACTGGCTGATATAGCTTGCTTGCTTGATTGATTGACGTTTAACGCCGTGCGTATATACAACTAGATGGCTATTTTACTGATATGATGGCAGTGTACTTTGAAAGAGTGAACAGCAACCATAATATATATGTGCAATGTTATATATGTACAAATGCTCTGTTGAAAAATTAATTTTCCTCCATAGCACAGCTTAAATGTAATTCAATTATAGTGTATTTTAAGAAGTTGAAAGACTATTTTAGTATTATTTAGACCAGCTTTGATTTATTTATTTGTTTATGTTTAAACTTTAACAAAATTTTTGGTTGAAATAATACACAATACTGTTTAGGCCTTATGTCGATGTAATAATAATTTTGTTAACCTTCATCGCGTGAAAGAAGGATTAAGGTACCAAGGTGAAAAAGAGGAAATCCAAAAATAATTTTTTTTTATTTTTGTCACTATATTTATTAATTGTTTGTTGTTTTTAGAAAGAAAAAAAATGAAAAAAAATAAATGTGCTGCAAAATTCCACATCGTTCCATTTTAAATGGTAGCACATTGGCGGTTAGAGGATGTGCTTTCAACAGTTGAACTTTCCTCTTGGCGCAACGTTCTTCAATATGCACACATGTTAGTCATGGTGTGGCGGTCCGCGAACGTGACTACTTGGTATAGCGTGTGCGCTTACTAATCCTACTTCGACGTAGCTTACGGTTCAGGGATCGAATCCTTGGCTCGGTTGCTTTTGAACAAACAAAAGCCATGGCGGGATAACCCTAATATCAGTTTTACCACAAGAGTTATTTCCCTTCATGCAGATGGGTTGATTTCTGGCAGCACATGCTGTAATTCTTGGGACAACCAGGTGGCGTCTTTTTACCTCCATATAGGGCTTTGTAATAAAGCAGACAATGTTGTGTGGTAATGTTCGGGACATTACCGTAAATCGTTCGGTCGTCATCATCCGGCGAATTACAACTGTATGAATACACCTGGACTAGCTTTGATCCAGGTACCGTCATTATATAGCGTATGCTAATCTGACATTACAGCTGGTATCCCTTTTCCTTCCAGTTTCTCGTTTTTCGGCGAGTCGTTATCCGCGAAACAGCGTTAAAAAGAGACTCCGACTAGACCAATTGGCCAATGTATAGTTTCTTACCTTCGTCCATCCTGCATGTTTAGCGTGCCTTATCCGCAGATTACTGAGAGCTTGGCCTATGGAATCCGTCTAAGTCGGCCATATTTTCAAATAGACTGTTTGTGCTTGGGGATTATATCATCGATAGACAACGGAAGAATGTAAGATTTGCTCAACAGACTCAATACATAACAGTCGGATGGGGACAGCTTTTTCCCGTTCGCAAACACCTGCTTTATCATGTTTTTTCGACGTGAACAGGCCATGCTAAAGTCGTTAAAAGCTATGCTGGCTGATCTAATATAGGCTACGACACAGACCGCATTTAAGCAAACAAATCTTTTTCACAGACAAAATTGCCTAAGTGCCAAGCAGCTTATGGTCGACTTTGGTGTAAAAAAAAATGAACATTGTATTAGTATATAGGGATAAGAAACATATCTTGCCTTCCAATCAGCAATCCGTGAATGTGATACTCGGCTAGCTCGCTCCATACACAGTTAACTCCCTTTGCACAAGATTTGCGAGTGTTATATATACTAATCCCATGCAGGATGAAATAAACACAAACGTTCAAGGATTACAATTTCTGGTTTATTGTCGGTTTATTCTAATAATGTGTCTCCGTAGCCTACATGGCCTTCGGATCAGTAGGTATACATGGACAGCAACAAACCCCATATACAACATTTGCTTTATGAAATATTTTAAAAATTAAAATAAAATAAAATTAAGAAAAGTAATAAATGAAGGTGCCGTTAGAGTCAGGTTATATAGTACAACAGACAAACAGATATCTATTCATGTTTTTTTTGTGTAATATTGAACAGTTCTTCGGTGTATACATATTGCCATGTTCCAATAAAGTTTATGAGAATTCCAGTAGTTGAGAATCCGGTTAGAGTTGGAGTGTGCGTGTTGATTGTTCGTGATGATATGCTTTATAATATCGTATTGTGTCGTCTGAGCTGTCCAATATCTTACGTGTAGCCTACAGCCGTCAGGTCTACATGTACATGATCTATAAGGAAACTCAAAATGCCCGTCTAGCGTAAATGATGTCGCCACTGTTAACTCCCCATAAGGTGCTGCCCCAGCACTCTACCTGGTCCAGCAATCCGCTCACCCGTTCCCATTTGGTACCTGTGGGGTTGCTGTCGCTGAGACCAATTCGTTTATAAATGTGATTCTTTGCGTTAACACCCCAGACTTTATTGTTCCCGGAACAGATATAAGTCAGACGTCCACTGACCGGAACCCATCGACTTCCTGCCACATCTTTATCCCGTCTCGTGCCCTCTCTGTAATAGATTTGTTGGGCTGCATTCACACCCCAAACTCCTGCGATGCCAGCAGATACAACTCGTAGTTTTCCGCCAATTAGTTGCCAGCTGTTACCTTCTGGGTTGGAATTTCTAGCCCCGACACGCCGGTAAATATTATCTTGGCCATTGACACCCCACACGTGACCTAATACGCTGACACTTACATGTCGTAATTTTCCACCAATGGATTTCCACGAGCTTCCTGTTGGATTTGACTGTGTTATTCCTAACCGGATGTAAATATTATCACCAGAATTTACCCCCCAAACAACTTTACTTCCGACGTCAAGCTGCGTCAGAGACCCGCCCACTGATTTCCAGGAACTGCCGAGTGAGCCGTCATTTTTGTAATAAGTTCCTACGCGGTAGTAAATAATGTTATTTGAGTTGACGCCCCAGACACCTACGCGTCCAGTGGAAACATGTTTAAGAAAGCCAGCAACTGGCGACCAAAAGTTTTTCTGTGCTATCATCCCATCGCTCACCGTGATGAAGATCAGCCCAGCTAATGAAGCAATAATCCTGAAAAACAGAATCAAATATATACATAGATCTACTGAGTCGTACTGATCCTACAAAGTGTCTGGGGGCTGCTGATATCAGGGCGATAGAGGCGCATATCAGAAGTATGTTAGATTTCATCTACATATTTTAATACCGTGATCGGATACTGGATTATAACCTCAGTCTGTTTGCTCTCATTTGATCCACTAGAGATGGAACGAATGTTTCAAGCTTACGGACACAGGTACTGCACCAAATGATTGGGTTGAATCATTTTTTGAGAGCCACTAATGCTGTAAATCACTTTAAGACTTTAAATCTCTTTTCGATCATGTAAATCACATTAAGACGTCAACTCTCTATTATATCTTGTAAATCACTTTTAAACTGTAAAGCTCTTAGCTGAAAACTCTTACCATTGGTTTCCCATAATGCAAAGTCCACCAATCCACTCGGAATTCAACGTGCCTAAAGGAAAGGAATGGGAAAGATAAATTATTGAATATAACATTTGGCGTATGATAAAGAGAAATTATATATATCCAACAAACTAGGTTTATTCGGGCCTGGATTAATTAGTTAGAATGTATACGGTGTCCTACCTCGTGTATGTTTGCTTATAATATCTATACCATGAAGTCCATAATCAATGTAAACCACAACTGTCTGTTATTGTCATATCAAATGTTAATGCGTGGCTTAGGATATCAAAGAAGCCCGCTCGCGGCCGTGGCTTTGTGGTTAGCGAGTCCGCTTCCTAACGCCTACTTCGATGTATCGTTCACAGGATCGAGTCCGCCTGTCGACCCTCAGGTATATGAGTGAGTTACAAAGATGTGGCTCCGGGAATCGCTGGGGTGGTTTTTACGAGGTTTCCTCCCTGGCTTCCACCATAATAGGGCAAAGAACAGTGTGGAGTGGACAACCCGTCGTCATATAATTGAAATATCCTCGAGTTCGACGTTAAACTCCAATAAAAAAAACAAACAAATCAAAGAAGCCCATACAGAACTAGCGTATATGCCTACATGTATGTCTCGGATTCTTCAACTCGACGTCCGGGTACATTG
This sequence comes from Mopalia kennerleyi, assembly GCA_034783855.1. Classification (NCBI taxonomy): domain Eukaryota; kingdom Metazoa; phylum Mollusca; class Polyplacophora; order Chitonida; family Mopaliidae; genus Mopalia; species Mopalia kennerleyi. The sequence continues at coordinate 6,326 of JAVFBX010029307.1, read as the reverse complement.
TTCATACTGCCATGCACTGTGTTTTGAATACTGACCATCCAGAGCAGTGGCGTCCGGGTACAAGGCTCATACTGTCACTGTGTTTTGAATAGTGATCATCCAGAGCAGTGATGTTCGGGTGCAAGGTTCATACTGTCACTGTGTTTTGAATACTGATCATCCAGAGCGGTGTCTTTCGGGTAGATCTTTCATACTGTCACTCTGTTTTGAATACTGGCCATCCAGAGCAGTGTCTTTCAGCTGGGACTAACATATAAATATTAGTCTCAGCTTTCGGGTAGATCTTTCATACTGTCACTGTATTTTGAATACTGATCATCCAGAGCAGTGACGCCCGGGTAGAAGGTTCATACTGTCACTGTGTTTTGTGATTGCGGTTTTCTGTGATTGCGGTTTAACGTCGTACTCGAGTGTATTTCGCCAAATATGACGAGGGATTGTACACTTCACACAGTTCCTTTCCTAATTATGGTGGAAACCCGCAAGGAAAGCTCGTAAAAGCCACGCCAGCAATTGCCGGAGGCACATCGTGTGACTCCCTCATATACCTGATGGCCGACATACGGACTTGATCCCGTGAACGGTACATTGGAGAAGGATTAGTAAGCGCACTCACCAAGCACTAAGCCACGGCTGTGTTTAACGTCACAATGAGTCCGATAACTCTTTCGATAAAAATGCTGCATTCTGGGATTAAAGGAAGATAAACAAACCCACCACGTGCTTTTGCAGCATACAGGTGTAGTTGACTTTGAGCGCTGTACTAACGCTTATTTCACATAGTATTGTTAGTTTGTCTGGTTGATTGTGTTTTCACCACGTACTCAAGGGTATTTTATTTAATATGACGACAGATTTTCCACTTCACATTGTTCCTTGCCTTATTAAGGTGGAAAACCGGGAGGAAACCTCGTAATTTAGAATGACTGATAGCCATTCAAAATTTGCCTATTTCGGTTTCTCTTATAAACATCAAATTCGTGATGGCAGAAAAAGTGTGGATTTTTTGGACAGTTTAATCAGAGCTTTGTTTACTGTGTTTCGAAATGTGTAGTTTTATTTATTTATATTTTTTACGATTTAAACAGGTTGGGCAGACACATAGTTCCATTGTGGTCGTTTTGAGCAAGATAACACATATGTGTCCTGGGTTTTTTTCTCAGTTCAAGTGATTATTTGAGTGTATTCCCAGAAATACACGAGTAACACCAACAATAATGTAATCATATTTATTTACCTATATTAATGCAATTAGTAATCCGTTAAAAATTATTATAGGACTGTCGCCTAATAATCACATGTGTAACCATGGAAACCTAACGCTTATCCTGAAGTTTAAGTGAGGCTGATCAATACCTAATATATGAACAACACGATGGCCCATATTACACAGTTAACTTCATTGTTAGATTATCCGCAGAAACTGTTTGGATTATTTTTTTCCCAGAAGGCCAAGGGTATTTTGGCCCATCTTCGGTTCAGCATTTTAAATATATTGTTAAGCTAACGTTAGCGGTTAATGTGATAAACATGGAAGGTCTTAGTGGAATCTGAAATGCTGCATTTACGATCGATATGTGAAAATGACAAAACAAAACGCAACAATAAAGTTTTCCACGCCTAACCACTTAAATGTTTTTACACTGAACAAAATATTCCTTAACATCTGAAGGAAAAACTTAATGACTATTCCTCGAATACAGCACCGGCGGAATATCCCATAAATGTCAAGGAATATAGGAGATGAAATCTCTTGGGGGCAAGGATTTTCCAAAGATATTTATGGATTATCTTTAACAGATTACGATAAATTCCTCACTTCCACATTAGGAGAGGAAACATAGTAACCCTCCCCTTCCCCGATACACACACGACTTCTAGAGCCACATCTTGCGACCCCTTCATAGAATAAGGAAGACAAGAAAGGGGACTGGATTTTGTGAACGGTATATGGAAGGAGAATCAGAAGTTCGATATACGCTGACGGTCGCGGGCCAGAATCGACAAATTCGTGTGACCAACAAACCGGGCATCTAGAGGTATAAAATTGGTTCCAAAAGGAATAATCAGTCACGCATTTCATTTATATTAGGCACTTTTGCCTAAGATGTGCATTGGACATATTGACTGAAATGTATGTCATCTGGTAAAACCGGAAGCACCAGTAGAATATGGTTTACTTATAACTATAAGTGTGGTTTAAAACTAGTGTTTGCAATTCCTCCCAATACGATGTGGTGTGTTAGGCCGTGTTTAAGGCTATTTCGCTGATATGACTGTGATGTATTCCAACAATAAACTTCACGAGCACAACTAAGATGTGAAGCGTTTCCGTAATGTTGGAAAGTTAATTTTCCTAAAGTGCTAAGTTATGACAACATTGCTACTGCTACTCTTCAAACAAACTGAAATTAGCCACAGGGCCCTTTCAATATGGAGGCTACCCCATAAGATGTCTCTCAAGAGCACGTACATAGGGGGCAAAACGTCCTATTTTCTAATTAAATTTAAAAAATAGAAAACTTCGAAAACATTTTCTGTACTTACCTGTGTATCTGTGACCTTGTTGTAGAAAGTGATAATCAGATATCTGGACTAGGGCTATTTAAATGATTTCGCAAACTCTTCCAATCCAATGAAATATCCTTATTCTACTGAAAAAAAAAATGGATAAGGCGCTCAGATGGAACCTTAAAAAAAACCCATGTCTAGTACATGTGAACTGGCTATCACAGTTATATATACATGCGTCGTGGTAAAGGTTAATTACATTGAGAAAAAACAAGATTTTAACACGCCCAAGGCTTTTTCTTATCACAAGTTTTATATGTCGTTTATACAACTCTCGTTTGCCAGATTCCCTGTACAATAATATCACAATCTGGTGCCGAAAATGTCTATTCCTCTTACACAAACACTAATTTAAGTCGAAAAGAGGAAGGAAAACCACCACTGGAGAAAATGTAAAATTTCTCGCGACCCCTAATTTTTAGTTAAAAAATTTCTCACCAGATTATACATACGGCGATTATGGTTCAACAAAAATCTGAAACATCATGTATTATATAGGATTAACTTTTATGCGATAAATTCAACTTTTTTCGGTTTGATATAAATATTGAAGTGGTTTTTATACAAAATTATAATAAACAAAATTTTAAAAAAAATTATATATATTTTTGTTGTTGAAAATTTACACATCTCTTGAAAGCCTTCTAAGACTTATATATTCCTGTGTGTGTGCTACATGTATCTACATCCACATTCCCCTCTCGAGATGATGAAAAAGAACATATAACAATTCGAAAGTGAATTCTATTCCGAGATGCACACTTTTGTTTTTTGGTGGAAAAAAGTGGACATCCCTGTGCCAGTAAATTACTTTATGAAAATAGTATTTACAGAAATAAGAGTAAAAGAAAACAAACTTACGTTGAGAATTTAAAAACATGTCTCAAACATTAACATGTTATGTTGGTGAAATAATTGCTTCCAGAGTCCCATTAAACATAGTTATATTAGACCAATAAATGTAGTTTTATCAGTGAGCACATGCCTAGTCATTGACAAGGTGTAATGCCAAATTGTAATGCCAATAATGTAAACTGAATTAATAGCCAATCATTCATGGATAATAATAATAAACCATCAATGTTTGTACCATTCAGATAGAAATATGTATCTAGAATATCTGTATGACGTGCACATTTTTAGTAACCCTTGGTTAAATTGCGCGATGGGGAAAAAACTTGGCTGCAAGAAACACCATCTGGATTTGGATCACACAAGACAACAAGAAAATCTATGAAATAAAATTTAAAACGGGAAAGAGAAAAAATTTCAGATAACTATAAGGGCTAAAAACGAGCCAGAAAAAGTGTTAGAGCACTTGCAACTTCTCTGGAATTTCGGTAAACTAGCCTATATCTCTTCGGCGTTATCCATTAACACAGTTTCGACGTGGAGGAAGGGATGTTAAATGAATAGGGTGGAACGGGTGTTTACCGAACAAGAGAAAAAGCAATTTCGTAAGACGGATGAGCGGAAATGCTCAGTGTGCAATGACCATGTCTCAACGATAGCCATGTTAAAAGACAACGAAAAACAAAAAGGGAAGAAAAAAAAGGTGTAAAAAGTAGGATATTAATATGATCATCGCATGAGACTAAGTTATCATCTGTGGGACTTGTTTGTATATATTGAGGTATAGTTCCAGTGCTGAATGACGTAATTGCACGCGTATCAAACCAAATCTCTCCTATAGAACTCAAATATATATGCTTAGCACACCTACCCCACCTCCACCCCCCTCACACCTATAGCGTTACATTAAATAGCTAATTTTTATACGCCTATATATTTGAGTCAATTCAGGTTGTGAAAGATTCTATATAGAAACTTCTTTGTTTCTCAAAAACTGTTCATCGAGGGAACTTCAAATTTGTTGCATTTTAAAGAGGACAATGTGTTTTTATTATTGCTTAAATTGATTCTTTAATAGCACTGTGCTGGATATTTGTTCTAACTGGTCTGTTGAAGTTGCCAAAATTAAGTATATATTGGAAAAAGTTGATATATCTCTCTCCGTCAACATATATTTGTCCTGAACAACATAGTTTTGTACCAAAGAGAAGCACGGTCACTAATGTACCTAGTTCCAAAGACTGCGTGTGTAAGTAAACACATGTATATCCATAGAATGCACAACATTTGACTTGACTGGCTTAAATCCTATTGTGATGAACAGTGAGTTGTGACAATCGGAAAATCATCTGAATGCGTTGATGTCCTTTCGAGGGCTCCTAAGAGGTATAACGACCTCTCGTTCATTTAATAATTTCATATTCTGGTTCGTATATGCGGGTGATAGCAAATTCGGAAAGAAGAGAATAAATACCTCCTGTAGATTGTAAGTTGTTACAGGTAGGCTTTGATGAGCTGTTTAAATGGCGCTCTGCTTGGGATTTGGTGTTTAACGCCGTGCTTAAGGGTGTTTCACTTATACCACGGTGGTGCACTTCCAAATGCTTTTTTGGGGAAGCAATGCTCCGCCGTAGCTGACAGTTTCAATATCAGCCTACTTAGGAGCTAAATGCAAAAATCAAAAATGCTCATTTTGCCAAAAAGGAACCCATCGTACAAAATCTTGGAGAGCATGTTTTGAAAGAATATCGCAGATTTACCATATCAAGCGTTCGTGTCACGCCTTAGAGATGTAACGTCTGGCTGGACCCCTTCGGCTAAACATGGAAAACAGGGTTATTACCTTTATTTAAAGTTAAATAATAAAATTATTATGATAATTAGGGCCTACTTCGAAATTCCCATTAAAATAATTAAATTGGAACCTTGCGTTTAATTTTATAACTGAGTATAATGCAGGGTCCCTGACAAGGTGTAATGTTGGATTAAGCATAAACTGAATTAGTGGGCCATTCATTAAATGCCGGGTTAAGACACGGATTCTACAAACTTGTTTGTTTCTCGAAATAGGATCATATACTATAGACATTAAATTCGTTCTATTTTGAAGAGGACTATGGGTGTAAAGGGTGTCACTGTTTTATCGTTTCCCGAAAGCTTCTATTTTTTTTAAATATACCATTTGTTTAAGGACAGACAAAAAATACGACTCATATCGTTCTAAAAAAAATTTCGACAAAAAAGGACACCTTCGTTTGAGTTTAAGGGCTATTGAATTAAACAAACTAATTTATTCCCCGTTGTAGTAATTACAGTCTGAGTAATAACGACTTACAAAAAAACACCGTACATTTTTCTGTCTACATTAATTCAAGTTGAAATGAGTTTCAATGTTCCCATGGAATCTTACAATTAGATACTAGAACATATTTGTAATCCTGAGTTTCACAGCTTCTCAAAAAGATATACATTCCAAACATATATACATTCACAATATATATACATTCAAAACCCAGTGCATTCAAACATTCTGATTTTTACTCTGCGTCATTATGGGCTTAGAACAAATGTTTTCAACAAAATCGACACAGGCGACAAACAAGGCCTTAAAATGTACGATAAAGTTATGCGTCTGCTTGGTTTATAAACACACACCTGTAAATTCATTAAACTCTTTGAACTCGTTGTATGTGTCACAAGTTTACAGTAATCGGCTGATCAGAGATATAAAACCCTTGTTGATCCGTCATATAAAACCCTTGTTGGTCAGTCATATAAAACCCTTGTTGGTCAGTCATATAAAACCCTTGTTGATCAGTCATATACAACCCTGGCTGATCAGTCATATAAAACCCTGGCTGATCAGTCATATAAAACCCTGGCTGATCAGTCATATAAAACCC
>JAVFBX010029196.1:0-17924 GCA_034783855.1 Mopalia kennerleyi | reverse complement strand
CCCCAGCAGGGGGAGATAAACGCGTTTCCATTGCCCAATATAATGTCATTTAATCCTAATTGTTTAAATGTATTTATTTTCTGCAGTGTTTTTTTTAAAAATATTTTGCTGCAAATTCCCTGACGTAAACTTAGCCATGGTTTGAAGTGGTTAGAACGAATTTTTTGGGGTGTCAACAAATACCTCTATGATAGGCCGATAACTGGAAAGTTTGTTTAAAATACGACTTAAGTGACCGTAAGTGTGTTTTAAGTGTCAACACGAGGTAATGGCGGCTCCAAAAGGGCATGATCTTTCTAAAGTTACAGGAAGTTCCTAGTTCCAGTGATAAGACACGAACAGGTATACACAAAAAACAAAACAATCCATAACCCCACGCATCTTGACATTCTCCTGAGAATATAATGTAACAGCCTGATAATAGATATATTTAAACACAATCGGATAATAATTGATACATGCGATTGGAATTTTTTTTAACTCTTCTAGACTATAATTTTTATTTAAATGTTTTACTTAACACGAAATAAAAATAATTACGTTTCCTTAAACAGATGATCATTCGTCTGGTGCGAATAGGCTGTTAATCATATAAATATCTGCTTTCAAATCATTTTCGTTTGTTGTTATCCAGAATCCTTCACGATGACGTCCCAAGCATCTGATTTCTTAAAAGACAAATGGCGACAAGCGTTTCATTTTATGGATGTTAACAAAGATGGCTTTGTAACAATGGAAGACTATGAAAACGTTGCTGATTATATTTCAAGGGAAACAAATGCTTCAGAAGAACAGGCTCGTAAAACGAGAGACGAGTGGTCAAAGTGGCCTCGCCTTATGATGAAAGAAAACTCCGCCATAAAAATCGATGAGGCGTTTTATTTGGCCGCAGCTCAAGATCTATACAACAATGTCGAGGATTATAAACGCCAACTAAAGGAAACTGCCAGTGATCTGTTTGACAGACTGGACCTCAACAAGAACGGGGTGATTTGTCAAAAGGAGTTTGAGTTCTTTTACAAAGCCCATTGGAGAACAAACATGGATGACATGGCCATGGCTTTTGCCAAGATTGACAAAAATGGGGACGGATTTATTGAACGAGAGGAGCTGATCGAGGACGTAGTGAGATTTTTCTCTGATCCGGACCCAGAGACTGGACAAGCCTACACTTGAAATAAGTAAACATATACATTCAGTAACTATATATGAACAAATTCCAGGTTTAAATACAATGGGTGTATTCATCTTAGTCTGAATTATTGAAAACGAAAACTAGGTGTGGACTCTATTTGATGACCTTTTTGATACAAATATAGCGGTTACGTTCACTTGGTGTGTCTTTGTATTTAACATTTATTGGGTGCTTTTTTTTTTAAAATTATTTAACTCTTTTTTATAAACATCTCAAAATTAATTCTCAATGCGCTTTTGATATTTATTCAAACTGATAAACTGACTAAACCATAGCTAAATAATAAATCTACAAAACATATGCATCAAACATCTCAACTAAACTTTAACGATTTTATGAGGGCCATAAATACTAAATTCAGAGAATTGTGTCATAAATTAAGTCATTAAGTCATTTAATTAAGTAAATTAAAAATACGATTCCCAGGCCGCTTCTTTCTATTGACAATAAGATATGAACGGGAAAAAGTATAGCGTTATATTTACACGTGATTGAATCTAGGAAAAATGTCGGGTTGTTCTGCTATTATGTATCTTTTTTTTTATAAATCTATGCTGGATATTAAATTTTTTTATTTTAATAAAATAGTTTTGGTTAATTTGGATTGTATTTGTGCGAAGCTTTTTCTTTAAGTATGTTATTGTTGTAGCCCTCGACCTTTTTGAAAAGATGCCGGCGTGTAGAGAAACAATTGTTGTTCCAACATGTTGTAGAGCTTAAAATGATCATGAGCACTAGGTAGATGCCGGACTCTTTAAGTATCCGTCGTAGATACCTCCGCGGTAAATAAAATCAAACATCTCACGAAAGTGTGTATCTTAGTGTTAACCTCCTGGCAGCTTGTACAAAAGCACTTCGCGGATTCATAGTAAATAATATTTAAAAAACCGACGTGTTGTGTTACTTAAACCACAGTAAATTAGAGCGATATTTTTTTTTCATCTACAACAGGAGTCAGTATGAAAAAGTGACATAAACTTGTAATTTTAACCGAATGTAGAGTACAGGTGAGAGTTACCTCCCATCTTCAGTAAGGCCATGTTACATCCGAGAGTAGCTCCGCATGTGAATGTCCAAGGATATACATTCATCAGAAGCTAGAACAACAGATCCGTGCAATCGTTTTTGTTGTTGATTTTTTACGAAACATTGAAGTGTTGTTGTTGTAGTACGGATTCACCAAAAGTTAGAGTTAATCGTTCAGCAATTAGCATCAAACGATTCCACAAATAACACAGAAAAAACGACAGCACCTCTTCCTTCAGGAAGTGAAAAATAATCCTCCGACAATGACGTCACTTATATGACGACGTGCCAGCCTAATGGGTGAAAGAAACCACCCTCGACATCACTGGCAACCAACAAAGACATGGCGGGACAAATACAGGACTATAACAGGACCCAATACAGACACCACAAACAGGTCGGCTTCCTGTCCCCCTTTAGCTCTGGGAGCACCAGGACAACATGAAGCTCCCTCCAACCACCCGTTGGAGCATTGGTCAGTGGAAGAGGGGCTCTAATCCACTCATACAAACCCGATAGAGTGACAAAACTTGTTACACGGTTTACTTCATTTTGCAATATAAATTCAGTTTTTGTTATCTTTTGAAGTAGGAGGCTTCCAGAGTAAAATAGGATGCAGAAAATAGGTTGGGGTACGTGAACTCCCGAGACCCCGGAAACTATTAGGGTGGTACAAGCCAGCAGATGTATCTAAGCGATTACAGCCTGTAATCGCTTAGATTCATCGCTTAAAAACCTATTTTCTGCATCCTATTTTACTCTGGAAGCCTCCTACTTCTGGATAGGCATTGAAACGTTGCACCTTTAATAAACCAGAAGTTGTTATCCATAAAGCCTTGTGTTATGTTTAGTACATCATCTTCTAAATGCCCCTTATACCAATTTCAGAATAGTTTTATTTTCTGAAAGTTTACTTTTTGTAAGCGAAAAAGTTATATTACATACTTCATTCACGTGCGTTGACATGAACCTGGACACCATCGCCTGCCGCTTGGTAGTTGTATAGTTGTTAATCAAATACCATAGCGTATGTTTCTTGAGTGCCAGGTTGGCTTGACCAATCGAAATTAGTCCGTTAAACAGACGTGTTTGGAAAGGCTAAAAAGGGAGATAACTAGATTAGGGGGACAACTAGACAAGAGAGACGAGACGGGAGAGCTATGGAGATAGTTTTGGGTTTTCGGACATCGGATCTTAATTGGGGATAGACTGATATCAACAGACATCGAGATCTGAGCTAAATACAAATTTAATTCTTTATTTTAAACTTGAACTATTAAAACGACTCCACACTACCAGGTTATAGGTTACATCTGTGGTCATTAATACTAAATTCTAACCCTCCACCGGTAACGTGCCGTACGCAAATATACATAACAAGGAACACAGCTCAGCGGTCTTAATGAGACAACAATGACCGACAACATTGACCGCAGTTCCGACTACCTCCCTTCACAGACATGCACTGAATAAGCGTACAAATAGTTAAAATCTATCTCGAAGACAAAAACAGCGTATACTTTAAATTAATAAATTCATTATTCCGTAAACAAACGTGTGGTGTTGTGATATTTTCCATTCCAAAAGGGGTAAAGACACGTTACATCCCAGTTACATCCCAGCGTTCATCTAACAAATTTCCGATAGTAAAAAAAATCAAACATGGCCGCCTCCGCTTGAAATTTTGTTTTCTTAATTTTATAAAAGTTACAGCACAAATAGGGAATTAGTTTTCGCGAACATATAGTTTAAAACGTGTCTACTTCACAATCTGCACCAAAATTGTTTTTGAAGACTTTTTCTACGGCGTTTTCGCTGTTTTAAATCTCAGCCGAGTCTGATGACGTTGCTATGGCAGCACGGGATGCCAGGGGAGGCAACTTCCTATTTCTGATTGGTTGTTTATAGTTTACTGAATACAGGGGAGTGGAAGGATTTAGGAAGAGCCACTTTTGAGGCTGCGGGAGAGCTCTTTTCTGTCTTTTGGGGGCTAGAATGGTGTTACCCTTAAACCAAGAGTCTGTGTAGAATCTGTTAAAATCTGAAGTATCTCATTTATAGGCATTCAAGAAATTTAGATATTAATTCAGTCTATTTATTTAAACTAATAATTTGGCGTTTAGCAGTGTTAATAAATCTATGAATTCGTTGATATTTGGTTCAATGCACGTGGTGCATATATAACGAAGGGGTCAGGCAATACCTTAGTTTGATATCAGTGACAAGAAGATTGTAAATTCCTGATCAAACCCATTCTGTTGTATACAAAATCTGGTTTTTAATGCAGCCGTTTTGGCATAGGTCTATACGTTACTTGTTGGGGTCAGCAAAAAGATTTGCACGAAATATGGCTGCGTCTGACGTTTTTACGTCCTCGTTGATAACTTCTAGTCAGACAAACAAACAGTATAGTTGTCCTGTCTAGCATTAGGTACAAGAACACGAGAATGCTAAACATAGTGAAATGACAGAGTATGTACTGAAATTGAGGCACTTTGTTCTATTCTAATTTATAACTTTTCCCGAGCCTTAATTTAACTATATGATATTACCGTGCCGTTAATAAATGTGATTCGTCAAGATGCCTTGCGCCATAGACGTTTGAGTATGGTACACAAACTTGAAGAAATAGAAATTTGTGGAAGTCGGACAATTATTGAACGAAAAAAGCACATAACAGGCGATGACGCGAACAGGATAAATACAGAAGGATGGAAATCTTCTTAACAAGCTAAACGCAGATAGCGGAAAATATAAAGAAGCCAAAGAAAAAATAGTACAACATAATTTTGATATGAAGAAATTGGACTTAAGTCTTTGATAAGTGATAAGTCATCGAGGATGTATCTAAACTAACGGTAGTTGAAAATTAAGTCAAAAGACAAACAGATTTACGTAATCAAACATGAATTCTCGGAAACCAGCTTTTCTACAATTTTGTTAAAAGATATGGAAGTCCATACCGGAACCCCAAGCATGAAGTGAAATTCTCTTCAATGAGAAACCTAATTGACCGATGAATACAAACTTTATTTCAATTTGAATAGAAAAGGACACGCCAGATTTATAATGCTGTTTACAACAAGGAGGAACTTTCCAATAGATAAACCTTAATTTTACTGCAAGCAGAGAAGACAATTATCACTGTAGGCTTTACCCAATAGGATGTTCTTTAAAAAAAAAAGAACGACATGCAATTAGTGGAACACTCCCCTCAGTTAGAGGAAACGAAGTCTGTAGTGATAGCTTATAATGGGATAGGACTGAGGTAAACAACCACAACTAAAATACATCTATCTACTCCGTCATTTCTAAATCGGTTCGTATTTTGTTAGCCAGTTGGAAGTCATGGGGTATACATATTACAGAACATATGGCCAAGCTACTTAAACTTTAAACTGGAAAACTAATTGAATAAATATCTGTGATGACCATTGGTTTAGAAAAGCGACAGTTTTATTTTAAAAGAATCAAACGTATTTCCTTAATCCACTGATTCTAACCAATGCATATCTATTAAGTTAATACTACTTGATAGATTGGAAAGAAATTTCAATTGGAATGGAGCTCTTTTCCTTTGATTTACCGGTCGGGAACTAACAACCTGCTCTTTTACTTCCACAAATCAAACGAGCAAAGGACCATGGCTGGGGCAGTAGTTGGGAAGGAACTTCTTGTTACCCTGGTGGTCCTAGAGATGCAACACGAAGCCGATTTGTTCTGCGATAGTTTTGTATTGTCTTTGGGATTTTGGTGCTTTGTTGTTTGCGAACCTTAAGTACGACGTTAAAATGTAATCAAACAAACAAACAAATCAATGCTAAGGATAACATCTTGAAACAGTCGCGATCAGTCGGGTATATCTGTTTCATACGAGCCATATGTCGATACAACTACTGTCTCAACCACGTCTTCAGATTCATCGTACCTACTTCACCTGGCAAGCAACCAATTGATTGGCTTGGGAGACGAGACATAAGGGACTTCCCATATCAGTTTCAATGTGATTTGAATCCTAAAAGTTCCAATGACATAATAGTTAATTCAGCCCGGTATAACGTAACTGCACGGAATTCACAAGATGTTGAACTACCATGCAACCACCTTGCTAACGGCGGCTTTAATGTTTACCAGACCAATTAGGTTACAATCAAGGACTTTTTAACAAAAATAATCGCACTATTGAAACATTAATAAAACAGAGATGGTTGCAATGGCACCTTGTGCTCCCATCAGCCATTTCTTCATAGATTCAACTCGGCAGGGCCGTGCGCTGTGTGGCGTAGAAGCGTCATCAGTAAAACCAGAAGGCTATCCTGCTCCGGAGAAAGAGACCACTAACAACGGACGACGTCACGTAGCTCAAACAAAGAAAAACTTCCAAATGGACTACAATAGACTTGTACGATGTCAAGAGAGGCTGCCAAAGTCACGCCACTTATTTGCTGTTACAACTCCAAGCCCTCTGCGCACCAAAAACAAAGCCTACCAAAGCAAAAACAATTTACGTCAAATGATTCAAAAATTTAACACACAAAAAAACATGGAGTAGAAGCGATTAACTCCAATGGCTATAACTGGGAAAAACAGATACATAATTGAACTGTATCTTATCGTATCACTTTATGAAATCAACTGTTATTCTTCTTCCAAGAACAAAATTTAAAAAGCTAGTCAATTAACAATTCCGTGAGTTGTATAACACCACACATTTATCTTAAATACCTCGTTCTTACCTAGGCGTCTAAATCCCGACTAAGAGACAATGATTTGATTTCTAATTTAGAATGCGTTACAAGTTATTTCAAATTTATATGTAAATCTTCAAGAGTTATCTCCCATATCAAGACTGCTCACATTATATCCGAGATCAGCTCATCATGGTCGAGGATGTTTGCACAAATTATCGTGCTTATCATCCACCAGAAGTGGATGTGTCCTGTAAGTCATTCGCTTAGATTGTATTACGGCGGTATGAACAGGAGATACTTTAGATATTCCGGCAGAGCTATAGCCCTAATACAAATGATAAATATCGCGAAGTCTGAAGTTTAGTGGGAAGCGTGTCGGCCTACTAGTCGAAGTTCGCTGTGCCGGTTACGGGTTCCAGCTCGACTCCTCGACGATGAGTCAAACGATGTGGCTCCGGCAATAGCGGGGGTAGTTTATACCAGGTTTCCATCGTATTGAGTACGATGTTAAACTTCAAACAAACCATCAATCAAATTTCAGGAACATTGTATTGACGAAAAGCCAATATTCAGTTTAAATCTTGAATTCGACATATATAGTCACACGTCGTTAGCCCGAACTTTCTGGAATATTTCCCATTTTTTTCTCTCCAAGTATCGTCATCGCGCATGTTTCTGAGAGCAGTAAATCCACTGAAAAACATGTGCATATGACACATCAACTTTCTAAAGCATACCGGGCGCATTCGTATTGCTGGCCGAGTTGTCTCTATCTACTGATACCACCACGTATACGCTTGCATCAAGGAAACTTTCTGCTGTTGTTGAAGCACTGTTTTCTCCGACAAAAAGGGATCGGAAGTTAATGATCACACAATTAATGCCAAATGATCCCAAATTTAAAATGTAAACAGTTTCACACCGCATCACTCCGTCAATTTAAACCCTCTTCTTCTTTTAAGATAAAAAGTAATCCCTCACTACTATCGTCCGTGTATAATTAAGCACAGCGTTAATTGTAGGAAATATTTAATGGCCCGTTAGTATTTTAAAGTTTTGACCAAAGCGAGCATGAGTTGACCTCTATTGCAGCGAGTGGTTTAAGTACTATGAAGTGACATGCTCCAATTGTATTGGTCAGAAAAAAGCATGTTCACCAAGTGCTTGGTGATATGTGGTCTGCGATATTTCACGTATTTCATGCCATATACGAATACCTCCATTTTGATTGATTGATCGATGATACCCTTTATTAAAAACCTTGATAAACTCCAATAGGTAAATTACCTCTTGTCGGGTACCTCCTACGATCTAGTTCCAGCATACGCGGACAGTTTTAAAAGATGCTCATTTGATCTTGATTCCAGTCCTACAGCTCCACCCAACAGTAACAGATAAGCCTAGGAACAAAGTTTGGCCGAGGTACCCAGAAGTCGAGTTGAAAAGAACGAGGCAGACATGCCCATTACATTCTTTTTCGTAACGCATACTTAAAACAATAAACATCATCGCGTCATACGCGAATAAAAGTAACCATATTTGAAGAGTGTGCACTATTCTGAGTCACTCTGACGCTGTATTATTTAAACGCTCACTAATACGATGTAGCTACGAAGGAGCGTGATCCGTTATTAGCGACATTTGGATTGGTCGGTAAAAACAGTGAACCAATCAAAATACCTCCAAGTTAGGTCATTCTCTTTAGTCGTTGATACAAATCGCATTTTAAAATAGAAACTCAGGTCATGCTCGGCCGAGAGTTGATCCTATAATATAATTCAACATAATTAAAAAATAATTCTTATCCAATTTAGTTGGTATCTGCCATCCGATTGGCTGTTGGGTTTATTTTGGGACCGTAAAACCTAGGGTTAACCGTCGCAAATTTTGCTACGTTACACTCACTTATTTTGTATTAATATACGCGCTGTCAAATCGTACAGTTTGTAAAACAAACATGACAGACTACATATGACTGTTCATTCTGCGGTGGCGAATCCGATAGGCCTGAATAAAATTTATGACAGTTGAATTAACACAAAAATAAGAATGTTATACAAAGGTGACATTTGACATCGAATTAGAACGTAAAGCTGATGTTATCACGCAGCTAGAATTCCTCGGCAAAATTTGAGGACAGATCGAACCTCCAGAAAACAGTATGCAGGGACCAAGAAGCCAATTAATTTGCAGTGTTAATTTATTTAAACATATATACTTATGTTAGGAACCAGTACCTAAAAAAGTTATCTAGATAAATTATTCTAGTAATATGAAACTTGTCAATGGGCAGTATTTCAGTTGACAGCGTTAAAGCCGACGAAGAAATGTCATCTCGTTCCCTAGAAACGGAGTGAGTTCACATGACACATAATAAAATAAACTAAAATAAAAGTTTATTTTACATAAGTGAAATTCTTTTTGACATGTGTGAAATAGCTATGTTTTTGTGTTTTGTTTTACTTATGTGGAAAATAATTTTACGTATGTTGAAAAGAACATAACTTGATAAGAATTCTACATATGTAAAGTAAATGTTCATTTCTCGCGAGAGTTACTATAGTGGACCAGACTAAGACAACTCTCTTACGCTATGCCAGGCCATCGCGCAATAATATCCTCCCCTCCTATATTTGGGGCGACGTTTGACAAAGATCTTCAAATAAAGGAAGTGCAATACAAGATGGTCCCCGTGTACCCTAGCGTCAACGTCTCGCCGTAGGAAGGAGAATATATTTTAGAATGCACAGGTAACGACAGTCTGCGATATATCACTACATAAAATGGTCCTGGTTGACACATAAACCAAAGCTATACACCAAGAAAAGAGACTGTTGACCCGTTTGATCGAATGTACGTCTTTCTGAGCAGTGCTGTCGGCTTGTATATGATTAAATATGTTTAGATCAGTGAACAGTCGATAGTGGTCTTGAACACAGTAACAGATGTACATCGACCAGCTTAATATACAAAGAGCGATGATGTTTACACGACTAAATCAATGTAAAGACATGGCATGATGCTAGGACAATCTAATACATTAGGATAAGAAAATATCTGATCTCAACCAAATAAAAAAATCATTTGAACGATAGCTTACTTTGTTCGCTACAGAAAATTGAATCACGAAAAAACGAAACGGCGTGTGTTTTTCTTCGACATCTTATTGTGAATAACTCCTTTTGTTTTAGAAATATTTAAAGGGATCAACATAATCTTTACTGTCGGTTTTGCAGGCATCAATTACAAATAAATTAATTGGACGCACAACAAACACACAAATAAGGAAAAGCAAACAAACATATTTTGTTTGTTGAAGAGAAAGAAAATCTGCTAGACTCAAAGCTTTGCTACATTCGAACTCGGGGTCAGGGTAGCAATATACATATATATCAAATCCCAAACTCTCACACAACTGAACAGTTATAAATTAAATGGCTAGAATCAGCTCCTAGAAGAAAATACTACAATCACCCTGTAACAGTGTCAGGCAGGTCCTCAAAATGTATGAAGGCGAGATGCAAACTAGACACTTACATAGCAGATAAAAGGCCTCCTTTGTTGGGCAACAAACTAGAAATGTTTATTATTTAGTGGACAGTTTGAATTGTGAATCAGAAAATGTGCTATACCTGTTAACTTGTAAGAAGTGTCTGAAACAATTAATATGTTGGTGATACCAACAATCCACTTCGGCTTAGAGCCAACAATCATTTGAGCTCCATTAGGTCTAACCTCATATTCCCAATAGCTGAACATTTCGCTCTCCCTGATCATTCGGTTAAAGATCCCTTTGAAATCATGCCGATTGAAAAAAAAAATACAAATTCTTCCTTGTGAAGAAGAAACCAAACAGAAACGCCTAGAAAGAGAGGCTTATTGGAATCTTCAAAGGTCGAGCTCTTCAAACTTTGTATCCACTGGGTTTCAATTGGGAACCAGGCAAAGGGTTTACAAAAGAAATAATTCCATTTGTTTCCCAAAATGACCAGCCAAACACCCAATTTGCTAGTCTCCTTTTACAAATCTTGTACCTAAAACGTCTTAGCCTCTCTCAGAAAGACCCATTACAGCGTACCAGAGAAACACAAATCTAAAGGACCTACTAGTTAAGGCGAAACTTCCTTCTGTATCAGACAGGTTGTAACACTCATTCTCTTACATACATATTGATTGGTTAATCTCTGAAATACTAATTTGTAGACTGATGTATTCCTAACCCATGCCGAATATCTTGTCAGCTACATTTTTAACAATATTTTATACGCCATATTAATGGTTATTACCTTCTCTCGATATGCCCATGGGTTACCCATAACACAACTCGAGATTAAGGTTTATTAAGAAACTTGTCTCTGGGAGTTATCTGGAACATAAGATGATTCATCGATTTTATTTGATCTACATCCCTGTGTCAGGTGAGTGAAGCTCTTCAGTAAGATGTATACATGTACACCAACACATGTATATTCATGTGTTGGTGTACATGTATACATCTTACTGAAAAGGTTCTCTCACCTGACACAGGGACATAAGACTCGGGATTATTGTGTTAACATTTAACATAAAATTTGATTAATTGGTTATGCGTCCACATAGTAATTAAGCTGAACGTTTAGCTGCAACGTTTCTGACATAATAGCATACAAACGCTAAATTCATACCTGAGTTTTCCAAAACTTACATTTAATGTTGGTTTATATAGCTACCAGGGGACAGTTCAAGTAAGGTGCAACTTGTATATTGATATGCCGGAGAGAATTGAGGTCAGTCAGAGGTGTTCTTCAAAAGCTAACTGGATAAATTTAATGTCAATGTATAGGCCTACAAGTATGGATGCGGGCCTCTTCCCATTGCAAGTGTCGCAATGCCAAATACGAGACTTTCACATTTCTACCTTGCTTCAATTCGCGGGGAAAACGTGCCAAAAGTTTAATTGGACTAAAGAAACAAGCAGCCAATCAGAGAGTCGTTTACTAATCAAAGTGGACATCAAACAACTGTCAATTAACGTGTCTGTGATGATGTTAGGACTCTTCAATGGGACTATATCTGTACAGAAATATTCTTTAGGATTTTGAAAATCATGTACGATCGTATAGAAAAATCCTATAGGGTCCTATAGGATTCCATCGAAAAACCCTGTAGGATTGTGGATTTGGATACATTACATGTGTAGTCTAATTGTCATCCTGTGTTTAGACTGCCTCTTTCCTTTCTAATAAAAGCTTAAATCTGATTGGTGGGGTGAAGAAAGATTTCTTAATCAGAATATACATTAGTAAAATACGATATAAGAGAACTAAGTAAGCAACTTTTTCATTACGTTTAAATGGTTCTAGATAGGAATTGAAATCGCCACTAGTTTAATGCAAACATGGTCCTCAAAGCAATAAACAGTAGTCATTATCACAAATAACCACAACAGTTGGTCCCTTTTAAAGTGAATTATCACACTGCGATTTGTAGTAGCCTAACGATTTCAGGGGATTACAGTCATGTGATGAGTTTAATAGGTCGATTTGTCGCGACCAATCAAAAGGCCGAAACAAGGGGGGTCCCCATTAGTCGTAACTACAAGTCGTTCATATAAGGGGGCCTAGTTACTTGACGACGGCCATTTAATCAAGCACCTTATTTATCTGGATTTAACTGTTTGGGTCAGCTCGGGGCGGCTCATGGGCATTGTTTGGTTTCTGATTTCTTAGGGTAAGGGGTAGCTGTAGGAAATGTATACCAACACCAATGGCCAAAAAGAGAAGAAATCGTCCCGTAAATCGAAAAAAGTATTTGTAAATGTAAGGAAATCTGGGGTTTGACTTCTTTATTCTTTTAATCAGGTCAAGGGTCAGCGGCCTGGATTTGGTGCTTATTTATTGTATGTCAGTGAATGTGTTAATACTGTATAATGGTAAAATAGTTTTATGATCAGGAGTTAAAGCTGAAATTGAACTTTGCGGATGAAACTATAAGGAGATAACTTGAAACTATATATAAGTTAGTAGATCTATGTTGTATTGACAACAACTATTTATATAGACGGAAACTCGTTCGAAGAAGATTGGGTTATTTTATCCATCTAATTTAACGCAACAATATACATTTATGTCATCATTTTTCTGTATAACGTCTATTATAATTTAATTAAAGATTTTCGATTGGATCATTATCCGTAGGAAGGATGGATAGCATTAAAATGTATATTTGTACCTAATTACCTACGTTTTTATATTTTATATCTCTCCACGCCATAAGGCATTACACCCTCGTTTCCGGTTTGTAGTATTGGATAAGCCACAGCGCTCCTAAAGCGACCGTTATAAAGATAGACGCTTCCTCTTGGTATTTTAGACTTGACAGATTTACGGACACTAAATGTCTTGACGTCAGACAATTCCCCGGATTTCAGATAACACTATTAGTGGTGTGTATGCGGTGTTAAGCAACCAATACTGGGCGGTTGTACATAGATTCCGTACACTAAAGGTGCCTCAGATTACACTTGGTGATAAACACCTAGGATGGGTAAATCAGGCACTTAGAAATTAACTGACTTTGGTACTTTCATTTGGCCAAGGACCTGCAGCATTCCAAGGGTTTCCTGATTTAAGTACATGTATGTTTATGCGTAACATGAACCCAGGTTTATCCTTATTATCTGAAACCGTCTTAATTTCTGTCAAATATTTTGATGCCATCAAACCTGCATGGTATATGTAATCTGGGATTGTATTATAATTGTGTATATTGTAATCCCAGTTGTACATGTAATTAAATCAGGATGTTGGAGCTATTACGTGACAAAAATAATAATTACACCAAACATAGCATGTATACATTTGTCATCCCGTTTGCCCATCCTTTAGAAAATCTTTCAATAGTCAATATAAAAAATACAAACACATCGAAAAGAGAGAAAACTGTGTTCGTTTCAAGAGTTATTGTGAAATGTGTTCTTTGAAATAGTAAAGAAACCCTAAATCCATGAGTGTTACAACCTGTATGTTACAGAAGAAAGTTTCGCCTTAACCTGTTAAAGTCCTTTTGATTTCCAGTCGTTTCTCTAGTATGCTATAATGGGTCTTTGTGAGAGAGGACAAGACATTTTAGGCACAAAATTTAGATGTTCTTGTAAAAGGCTATAGCAAACTGGATGCTTGGTTGGTTATATTGGAAAACAAATGGAATTATTTTTTTTTTAGATCCTTTGCCTGGTTCCCAATTGAAACCCAGTTGATATATACAAAGCTTATCTGTTAAGTTTCTTCTTCAGAGGGAAGGATTTGTATTTTCCAATTGGCATGATTTTAAAATGATTTTGAACCGAATGATCAGGAATAGCGAAATGTTCAGCTATTGAAGATATGAGGTTAGACCTAATGGAGCTCAGATGATTGTTGGCTCTAAGCCGAAGGGGATTTTTGGTTCACCAACATATTTTTTCAAACACTATAATTATAAGGTATACCACATTTTCTGAATCACAATTCAAACTGTCTACCAACTAATACACATTTCTAGTTTGTTGCCCAATAAAGGAGGCCCTATCTGGCATATAAGCATATAGTGTGCATCTCGCCTTCATATATTTAGAGGATCTGCCTGACAATGTTACAGGGCGATTGTAGTATTTTGTTCTAGGAGCCGATTCTAGCCCTTAGTCTAATTTATAACTGTTCAGTTGTCTGAGGGTTTGGGATTTGATTTGACGAAGAAGTCGCCTAGTATATCCTCTTTGGATAAAGGAAATAGGGCAATCCTGATTGAAGGCAGCAAGAGTGTTAGAATTTCTGTGAAACCTTATTACTTGTGATTTAATAATTCCCTTGAAAGTATTTGGAGGATGAAAGGATTTGGCATGAAGTAGTTGGTGGGTATCTGTAGGCTTTCTTAAGAACACATTAAAATTCAACGACCCTACTGTGTGTAAAGTAGGACCCTTGTATACCATAACATCTAACAAAAAATTTACGTTAAAAATGGGCTGGAGGTTTATATATAATACAAATAATTTGCGTATTAGTTGAAAGAAAAAAAAAATCCGAACAAAAATTTTAGCCCACAGGTATCCTCACGAAATGATGTCGTTCTCTAACACTTTCTGTGAAAATGACTGAGTTGTGTTTGAAATATCATCTCGGAACAATTCTGAGGTTAAACGAGAATAGCTTCTCCTATTTAGTACCTAAAGCCCATGTAGGAGAGTTGAAGAAAGCTTTGAATATGAGTTGGATTATTTCATCAAGCTGAATAACAGTCACGAATATGTCTTCTGCAAACGGCACAAGAAGATCTATTGTACATATACCTGTATAATTTTCTCTGTAACCGTTACCTATAAGTTCTTTATTCCACAAGAGGTCAGACAGCAATACTATAAATGTTAGTGGGAATTTCCTATACACCTGGCTGTGTTAAATATAGAATTGGTCGTTTCGTCATAAAATGTCAGAAGTGCTGCTCGGAATATTTTGCCTCTTGAATGCTTGCGAGTGAACCTATTGGAATGTTACTTTTCGCGGTTGAGTAAACTTAGTTTGTTGGTGAATTGCCAAAGCCCTGCGCGGTGTTCCAAAACGCTAGCTTGACTGGTGGCTGCAGCTTTGGGTAAAAGTAATTCGCTTACTGCTGAGAAAAAAGGCATAGGTCAATGTATTTATTAAATTGGTTGAAAGAATTTTATGAGCTTCATGTATAGATAGAGGATACATTTACCGCCAAAAAAATGACTGATCTTTAGATATTTTCACTCTTCCTGAATTCACTTAATAGTGATGTAATGTATGTCTTTTAAACAAGCAACATGTTTCATTTCACTATAACAAAATTAGAAAACCGAGCCTAGGTTCGTCTCATAAACTTCCCGGTGTCTGTCCGTAATCATGTGCCTATCAAAACGCCAAGGTCCGTGACCTTGAATGACATTAAAGAGATGAGTCTACCAGACGCCGATTCACCAAGTTTTATTACATATTAATGAAGACCATAATACGTTAACTAATCTGGTAATGTTCTTCCACGAACCCATGTCTCGTGGAAACTCTTTTATTATGAAATATTATAACTCAATCAAATTTAAAGCTGGTGTGAATAGCAACTGCTCTTCCGACATTCAGAGGTATTAAGTGGAGGATTGGGTCGTTAACATTGGTTGGTAGGACACGAAAGGATCCACCCAATGCCCAAAGCTATCATCGAATTTTTGTAACAAAATAAAACAATTTTTTAAAAAGATTAACGAAATATTTAGCACACATTATATATCCACTGTACTCTGTTAATGAGTTCTGTATCCAATTCGTTTCACAATTCCTTTTCAATGGCTTGTGTGATTCCAAGCTCCCTTTACTTCAGCAGTCCACTCTTTAGTTGGACAGATGAAGCCCTGTCTCGTTTGTTGGATACCACGCGTTTTTAGTACACATCATGGACAAGTGTTGCAATTTTTACAACTGTGCATATGAAACAAAGTAAACGCACAATTTACATTAACATGGTACATTTAAAGCCATTCTTATCTCACTATTGTTAAAATATAGTCGATAAGCCTGGTTAATGTCTGCGTATTGTAATTAAACCACCGCTTAAAGTGTGGTTAGGTAGGTTGGTATGGCTAGGTAGGATTACACAAATTAGACAGAAAATACGCTCAGTAATCTTTATCGATTATTAAAATATAATCTTATTTGTCGTGGTAAACAGGATTAATTTCAATGAGATCACCTGGTCTTCGTGAGATCAATAAACCTTTGAATGATGGTAAACTATCTAGTTTTTCTCTCTAAAACATTTAGCGAATAGATCTGTTATATCCGAATGTGGTTATTAATCTTGCCACGTTTCGGAATGTACTTACCTCAAACCTTCCAGTAAGGTGTAACATATTGGCTTTATTGTCGTTTATTAAAGGTAAAACATCACGCGACGTTAAAGATAACACATTGACTGACTGTCTGCAGACGACAAGTAACGCGAGAAAAATGCGTGAAAGCCAATCGTGCACCTAACTCAAACGTACCACATTTCAGAGCGTACTGGCAACACCCTGGAGCCAGACCACATTTCAGAACTCAGTGATAGCAGCCTCGAGCCGAACCACATTTCAGAACTCACTGATATAGCAGCCTCGAACCAGACCACATTTCAGAACTCACTGATAGCAGCCTCGAGCCGGACCACATTTCAGAACTCACTTATAGCAGCCTCGAACCAGACCACATTTCAGAACTCAATGATAGCAGTCTCGAGCCGGAGCACATTTCAGAACTCACTTATAGCAGCCTCGAACCAGACCACATTTCAGAACTGTCTGATAGCAGCCTCGAACCAGACCACATTTCAGAACCCACTGATAGCAGCCTCGAGCCAGACCACATTTCATACCTCACTGATAGCAGCCTCGAGCAAGACCACAGTTCAGAACTCACTGATAGTGAGCAGCCTCGAGCCAGAACACACTTCATAACTAACTGATAGCAGCTTCGAACCAGTTAAAACATTTCAGAGTGTATTGATAGTAGCTTCAACTCAATTAAAACATTTCAAAGCCTACTGATAGTAGATTTAAACCAACTCAAACATTTCAGAGCGTACTGATAGTAGCTTCGAACAATACCAGGTTTCAGAGAGTACTGATAGCAGCTTCGAGCCAGACCATATTTCAGAACGTGCTGATAGTAGCTTCGAACTTTACTACGTTTAGAATGTACTGACGCTGTCAACGCATAGGCATCCCAGTGTTCCAAATAACATATATTAATTGAGGCAGGACATTCGCTTTGCTAAATGTTTTATTTTTCTTCTGTATCCTGAGTCTTTTTGCCGGTTTTGGAGATATGGAAAATGTTGATATATTTTTTTTAGGCAAACCCGTACAGCTATATGGTGCAAATCTTTCTACTAACCAGATCTCCAAATTTCTCAAATATGTATATAAATATATATTTTTATTGGGAAACAGGTAAAGGGTCTAAAAAAGAAATAATTCCCTTTGTTTTCCAATATGACCAGCC
>JAVFBX010029085.1:0-17926 GCA_034783855.1 Mopalia kennerleyi | reverse complement strand
TGCTAAACTTTTGTATATTTTAAACTTGTATATTGCAACATATTGCAATGGACTGTGGGGCAAATGTTTTTAAAATTGCAAATATATACTCAAATTATGTATCTTTTTAATGTCATGTATAGAGAAGTTACTGATTGCTATCTCCTGTCTTTGTGAATTTCAAATGAAATAAATGTGCATTGTCCTGGGACAACAACCATATTGCATTGTATTTACAATTTGTTCCTTGTTATGTTCTGATGGAAATATGATTTGACTGTATGTTGATGAGAAATCGGACAACTTCTGGATTTATCAAATAAAAGTCTTGATGTCAGATTTGTACACAACATCTGGTTCCCACAGTTGTTGATCAGTGGTCAGGGTGTTGGCCTACTGATCCAACTTCCATGTATCGCCGAAGGGTTGGAACCCGTCTGTTGATCACAGGTAAATAAGGTATTAACACTATGCGGATCTGTCAGTCGAAGTGGTGGTTTGTACGAGGTTTCTTTGACTGTTAAACATATTTGGGGGAAGGGGGCATATAGGGGTTTTCTTTCTGTCCGTCCAGAAAGCTTGTCGGGGCTGTCTGTATCTTTGTTATCCACATTCAGTGTTATTTTAGCTACGCTGTGAATACTCTTATAGGACTAGGCTAACAATATACGGTCATTTTTACGAGTAGGGTACTGTACATTGTCTAATGACGGTACTGGTTACTAAGCTGGTAAAATGGTATGATATATCTCATTTCGTTCATTTATCAAATCCTAGCACAAAGGTATGACGATGACATGTACCTCGAGAAGGTAAGGGAATAAATGGTGATGCAAAATGATTCCTACTCAGAGATGTCATTCTTGTGTAAACATTCCCAATGTTTGAAGAAAACTTCAGGTAGGCTTACATGTACAGTGGCCTCAGCCAGATGTAATTTAGTCTAAACTGAAGATATACCAACACTAATCGTATAGTTTAATGAAATACTGAATAAATCCTAAAAACCCATATATATATTAAATTATATTCCATATTGTATATTATGGTGCTGCTTCTTAAGAAATCTCCACATGCGTAAACTACTACAACCTATAGGCAACATGTTGACTAAAGGTTGACTATTTGCATACACATATACTTTAATGTTACCGGAAGCTTGAGATTTAATTAAACACTGAATAAATCCTAAAAACCCATATATATTAAATTATATTCCATATTGTATATTATGGTGCTGTTTCCTAAGAAATCTCCACATACGTAAACTACAACAACCTATAGGCAACATGTTGACTAAAGGTTGACTATTTGCATACACATATACTTTAATGTTACCTGAAGCTTGAGATTTAATTAAATACTGAATAAATCCTAAAAACCCATATATATTAAATTATATTCCATATTGTATATTATGGTGCTGCTTCCTAAGAAATCTCCAAATACATAAAAATCCAACAACCTATAGGCAACATGTTGACTAAAGGTTGACTATTTGCATACACATATACTTCAATGTTACCGGAAGGTTGAGATTTTGCATGATCGTAGAGTGGGTTGACCTTTGGTCAACACTAAAAATTTGTATATTCTTTAATATTGTTAGAAAATGGCTATAAACATGATAAAGTGTTTTATTGCTTATATGTTATTATAATACATGAAATTTTTCACATTTCCGCCAGCAGATTTGATTGTAACACAATGTTGCTCGAAGGTTGATATTTCTAGCAAGTTGGCCAAAGGTTGAATTTGTATGTATATATATATGTATATATATATATATATATATATATATATGTCGGGGGAGCATTGAGCCTGTGACCCAAAGGTACCGGGTTCGAATCCCGGTGGAGGCAAGCACATTTTTCTCTCTTCAGTTATTCGAAATATACATATTTATTAATTATTCAAAGTAATTTGTTAAAAATTGTATTTGTTTTATAATTTGAATATTAATTTATAAATTGAAATAAAATGGTTAATTTGACATTTACTTGAATATAAAACACGATTTGGCAATTAAATTAAATCGTCACACACAAACATGGTACATCAATATCAGTCGATTATGCTATTCTTGAGCTAAGAGACTTTATAACATTATTTTATTGCGTGTTGCTGCCTGGTTTATGTCACCAAAGTTTCAAACATGATTCTGCCAATCATTGACGCCAAAGAAAATCGCGTGGAATTGCGAAATATTGACAGACGTGTAGTGATCATTTAACCAGTGGATAGCCTTAACAGTCTGCTTTTCTAAATTATCTTTAAGTCAAATGATGATATGTGTAGCCAGATAAAACGAACATATTAAACATCGCTTACACCAGAATCTGGATCAGCTTTAGAGTGGAGTACCGTTGATAAAAGAAACCAGATAAATTGATCTGGTTGTTCTTCACTTGATGCAATTCTACGAAACAAGATGTGACAGCGAGTTACCTCCTGGGCAAGAATTTTATAGATGAAATCCGAAGGAATGCTCATCGTGCAATCTAATTAAAACAACATCCTCCAAAACACTCCCCGTGTTTTGTTAGTTGCTATATTCAGATCTAACGCAATCACCCCACCCACTATGTCTATTGGTTTCTTAAGTTGACCCAGCACAGAGCTGCTCCTAAATTCTGCTTTGTAAAAGCCAAAGATTTCCACAGACGAACCGAAGTTTCCAGACTGAGTATATTTACATGACCAACGGATAGATGCACGCACAATCAACAAACGCCATTAACATAATAAACTTTGAGTGGAATAGCATTTTCCCCTGTTTACATGCGACTTACAACATCAAACCAGAAGAAAATCGGACAACTTCTGCTTGTTTTCGCTGAATTTGATGTTACCATGGTCACGTGTTATCTGTATTTTTATTGGACAACTGAAACTGTGACCTTTCGTGAACTTCAGTAATCTTGACCTACTTGAACAGTAAAGGTAGAGCGATTGCGTTAAAACAAAACACGGGGAGCAGGACCTGTTTTGCCTGTCGTCTCAGAAATTATATAACTATTAAAACATTAACAGCACTTATGGATAAACATGCTTGATTGGTGAACATGTCTTGATGGATGGATGTCAATGATTATCATCACTGATTGATGAACATAATTTATCGGTGAACATCAATGAGTGAGAGTACTTCGTGTCGCTACGAAAACAAAAATCTCAGTCAAATTTCGCTCGCACACAGAATATGAATTAATATAAAGGTAAATATAACATAGCTCTTAGTAAAGTCAACATCATTGAGTGAGCGTACTTCGTGTTTACCCGGGAGATAGTGAGTCAATGCTAATGACCTGTTTCTTGTGCCATTTCGCCTCGAAGTTCACCAGAGAGCACAACGCGAACCAGCATAGATATATGTAACCCATGGAGGCCCCGTTTGTCTTATGTCCTTAAAGCCATGGTCACTTTCTATCCGTTTTAGTAATAGAATCTTTTATTGTCCGAGTCGCAATAAAATTATTTCTTTATGCGCAAGATATTTCGATCATGTCATAATATCGGCAAAAACAGCGCCCCCCCTCCCCCGTTAAAATAAATGAATATTGATGTGTTTCCGTTTTAGATGATTTTTCTCTCTATTCTTGATGCCAGACTGCTGGAAATTTAACGTTTTATACACAACCACAGATGAAAGAATGTTATTATGTTCACGCCATAACGTAGCTAATATACCGTTAAATGTGGCGTAAAACACCAATCAATCAATCATTTATAATGTTTTAATTGGTAGCTAGTGCAACGTAGGAGATATGGCGGGCAGTACACAACCATTAATATTAACAATATACCGGTATCTGTAGAATTGCACGATATACTCTTTATACAAGCGATATAAATATAGGAAAGATGATGTATATGTTAACATGCGAAAAAAAATACAATTCAATAATAACGACAAAATGTTATTATGCTTGAAAGTTGTCTACGGAAAGTGCAACATACCTCCCAAGCGTTTGACATACGTTTCCGAAGAATTAACGAAAACTGTTTTGAGCTTAAGGTATAATTGGAATAGCGATACTAACAACTGGACAATATTATAATGTATCACTTACGTATCTCAATTAGTGAGATATGAACTGTGACATCGATACCATATTTGCACAGCGAACAATACTATATTTCGCGCGGTACATTGGTCCAGCGATGGAAACTCAACCACATAAATATAAATCAGGATTTAAATAAGACGGAGACTTCATTGTATATCAGGGTTGTTGTTATTTCCTAGTCTTGTTTAACCTTTGCAGTATGCCATCTGGTTGAAGTTCTAAATCCTGTTAAAAAGATTGATGGAGTCCCCAAGGATACTCAACATTGTGTTAATTACCTTAGCAAAAAGTGTATGTCAAAGATTAAGAACCGAAACGAAATACATCTATAGTTATTTGGATCAATTATTTCTCCCTGTTCCAATCACAGCTCTGTAATTACAGGCACACCGGGGATATCAGTAGATAATATCCCATGGGAAACCTCGCAAAGGCCTCTCTATATAGTATTGATTTTAGGTCTGCGAACTTTTTGATAAGGAAATAAACTGGATCGGTATCACACTGATTACTTAACTAATCTTGCCGTACTGTTCTTGATAATTAGAAGCCCAAAGGCATTCTGCAGATACTTGTAGAGCGCCATGTCAGCGGTATTCGAGGTTTACCGTTCGACCTTGTGACTGTGCCAAGCTACTGTTTTGTAAGCGACCACTACAAATAGTTATTAATCATCGCCGTTTCTAGTTCTAAATACATATATGTGGACGCCATCGAAGATAAATCAAACACTACTTATCCCCAACTTAATATTGAAAGTTTTCATTTGTTTGTTTTGATGGGGTTCACCGACGTACTCAGTGATATTTCACTTAAATGCAATGGATTGTTCTCTTCTCATCCTGTGTTACTTAAATACGGTGGAGACCGACAGGTTATTTTATACAAACCACGCCCGTGTTTGCCGGAGCCACATTGTGTCACTCTCTCGTATTCCAAGGGTCGACAGAGGGACTCAAACATGTGGAGAGTACATAAAAGGAGAATAAGACAATACGACCAAAGACTTACGTGTGTCTCCCGTGTAAACAAAATCGTAGTGCAGGATGTCTTTGAAAAATACTGCATTGCGCAGATGACATTTCATTCAAAGACAACAACTTAAACTACTAGTGGTTTTGTTTCTTAAACTGAAAACCCAGGATAAGAACTCAGAACCATACAAATATTGTAAACATTATCTTATTATCAAGACTTCCTAACATTGTAATGCGTAGAAGCGAGCGCATGCCGCTTTAACCATATTGCTATATAAATTGAATGTTGATTCATATAGATGTTGACAGAGGCTATACTAATCTTGGTTCAAACCGTCAAGAATTGTCACGAGCAGTGTGAAAAGCTCACCCAAAGTTGTTCTTCATCTGGTTTACAAGTTTATGGAATCGGGGGTCAAATTCTAACACTACATTTAGAATTAACAACTGACATCTTATATTTATTTATCCTTTGAATCTTTCTTGATATCAAGTAGTTTCTCTGGGATATAACTATCTTGCCCGACACTACGTTCAAATAATAATAAACCTCGAGTTTTTTAAGAGTATGACTGTAGCTGCGTCAATCTTAATAATTGTGTTTAAACCCTGTATTGGAACTTTGTAACTGTTTTATCTTGGGGTTCGTTTTGGACAACCTCCCCAGTAGCACAGATATACGTCCTGATACACATTCTAACCACGTACAACCCAACTATAATTCCTTTTATCGTGAAATTTGTTCAATCATATGGCGGGTTTGCTCCAAACGTCAACTACACTTCAACAAACATAAAATATTGAATGTTTTGCTTTGTTGGAAAGCTATAGTCTTGAGCTGGTACAATAACTAATCAACGTGCTAACGTAGTTACTTAAACATACCCATATTGTATAAATAACAGCTGTACCTCTGATTGTTTTATTTGTTTATTTCTTGGTTTGATTGAGATTTAACGTCGCTCTCAATAGTATTCGCTTATTTGTCCTCCCCACTTTCTTCTCTACTTAAACCTGGTAAAAAAATCCCAGGACAAACCTTGTAACGACCATCCCATGATTCCTGAAACGATGTCCCTCATATAGATTAGGTTAACAGCGACACCAACAACTTCTGAAGGATGAAAAGTATAGGCATAAACGTTAATAACGACCGCGGGTCCCTTTTGTCGATTTGTCAAAGAGTCATTTAATGCTGTTATAACCGTGGCATTAGGATCGACACTAATCTTGTGTGTAGTGCTGCCTGGTTTCAACACAAGGGAGTTAACGGACTAGCTGGCGTTTAACTAATTCCTCCGCTTTGGTTGGGGAGACCTTTCTCTCTGTTTCGACAGTTTGTCTTGCTGGACCCCTTGGTCGATTTTCAGAACACCTGCTGTATTTAGTCTAATATACAGAAGAGTATAAATCTAAACCATATATATGTTTATAATTTTGTGAAAATCCAATTATTATTTCTTAAAATGTTGCAAAATTAGTAAATGTCTACAGGAAAAAATAGACTGAATTTTTAAAGTGGTATTTCTCGAAGTGCAATAACGATAAGACTCAATAGATTATTTGACCTAGTAGAATAGTCCTTGAACTAGTAAACTGTGCCTCATTTTTTAAAAATTTTGATTAGATCGATCACAGTTGATTTTTTTTGTCTATTCCACCTTGAAAAGTCTTATAAAAATGTAAAATCCAACTTTCAGAAAACATTAAAAAAAATCACAGTTTACTAGATCAAATCGTGCTCTTTATAATGCTACAAATTTGAAGTCCCTACCATGAATAGTTTTCTAGAAATGCGCCATGGAAAATGTAGTGTCGGCATAAAAGTGAAGTGCCAGAAATAGGCAATTAAAGATTTTGCGACTTGTATACTTGATCACGGAGAAGCTAAATTAAAGGCTTAAATTGAACTGTTTGTAAATAGAATTTAGATTTATGTTTTTCACCGACATATAATTTGAATAACTAACTTTTAATCTAAGCGATAACAAAAATTTGGTTAATTTTGAGCCCAAGGGGTCCAGCAAGACCTTAAAGAAAACATTCACGAATTGCAATCAAACCAATAACTCGATAAACTAAAAAATTCACCTCTTCTTCCGTAAGCTGTGATCGTCTTGTAAATTATCAGTAGGCAATCGACTGCTCCCCGGGATAAAGATTTGGCATCAAAACATTTATTCTTCCTGGTACTCAACTGATTGGGACTTACGGTGTTCTGACCCAAGGCTATGAAGGTTTATAATGGACATATTTTGTGGCTATTACATGCATTTATTTAGCATTTAAATCACATGACTATAACGAATTTCCGCTTTGTTAGATGTAAATATCGATGTGTATGTCAATCGTAAAGATGTAACGTCTCGCCTCAAACGTTGGCTACTCGATAAATAAATTGGTGAGAAACGATTGTTTTGGATTACAACTTCGGAAAGTTGATGGTAATACGACTTTTTTGGAAGGCCTAAAGTTTACACCAACAACCATGCTTTAAGAGACCATGCATCAGAAAGCGTCTTACCACCAAAATATCGTATTTGCTTGTAGACCTGGGAATTAACACAAGGCTGTGATACCATGGTAAATTAAAACATTGCAATATGGTTAATAAAACAGAACATGTTCATGCAGTAAATCAATAGTTTGGCGAAATCCGAAATAGCTTTGGAAACGGCCCCTGGGACGTCAACTGCACTTAGACAAAGAAAATCTGATTTGTCCTTTCCATCAAAGATGACCCAGAAACTATCCGACCTACTTTATGATGTGACCTAGATAATAATGGTCCAGAACGATAATTATGAACAAAATTATGCTACTTCAACATCGATGTGCTACAAGAGATTGCCATGGACAGAGATAAGTTAGCTCTTATATGTGACACCAATTATAGCAGTCTCTTTATCGGGATTATATAGATACATTAATGGGCTGAATAGACTATTAAGATTCCAGGGGGTGGTCATATAACAAGGAGCATGTGGAGCTTCAGGCTCACATATCCGATATATATGGCATCCTCGAATTATCATTTATTTGCGTGGAATTTTAGGTTGAAGGCCAATCTTGTTCCGCTAATGTGACGGCGCTCGGGCTCGATGGGTTGAGGAAACCTCAATCGACACCACCGGCAACAACGACACTAACGGCAACAAGGACACAAACGGCAATACCGAGACGCAAAACAAGGATGTTACATAAAGTCGGCTTCTTGTTGAGTCTGGGTAAGGTCACGGGGAGCACCAGGGCAACACGAAGCGCCCGCCAGCCTACCGCGCAGTGTTAGATGTGTTTGTTTGATTGGGGTTCAACGCTGTGCTTAAGGTTATTTCACTCACATGACGGTACATGACGGGCCGTTAGTGTTAGAATAAACTGACCAATATACCGTCTTATATGTTCTAAATGAAACGCTTTTATATCAGATAAAGAGTCAATTAAAGTTTTAAAGGCTTAATAAAAAGTTATTTTATTATGAATATGAATCCTTTTCCTGATAGCCAATTTGTTGTTATATCGATGGTTTACAGCTTACAGACAGAGAGGAAATCTGATTGAATTGAAATCCAGACGGTGGTCCGTGTTTCCAGAATGACAGCCATGGGACGGTTATTCAGAGTTACACCATTTAATAAAAAAAATATTGAGATAATAAAACATGTGCCCGTGTACATAAGGTTCAAATATCTATAGAGAAAGACGAACGATATCATTTCTTTAATATACCTTATTACATTTCAAAATTGAAATATGGCTCGTAAGAAATTTAAAAAAGTACATTGGCAGTTTTTAAATAGACATTAGACAATTTATTTTTTTAAACTTAGCTTTGGGTTAACGCTACAGAACCGTTTCATAAAATTGGTTTCAGACAAATAAATTAAAAAAGAAAAAATATAAACCTTTAATTTAAACATGGCCAAAGTATTCAGTTAACCTTTAGATAATTGGTTTGTGTTGTAAAACTTGTAATCTCTGACCATGTTACATGTATTAGGGAACCGATGGCTGGTTATTTGTTGTTGGTTATTTGTATGATCGGGGAGTTGTGCCGCATTAAACGTTGTTATTTATACGTATACGTAGCGTGCCAATCCCATGGGCGAAGGAAGTCACCCTCTGATACCACCGGCAACGATCAATGATTGTAAGTATGTTATTGTGATTATGTAGGTATAACATGTACATGTATATTGATATACATCAACAGCTGCAACAATAATCTACCAAGCGGATCACGGTATAAGCTTCTAGCTTAATGCTGCTCCGCAGTTACAAAATAAATTATGTTTAAACCAATAATCTACCTCTTAAATCATACCACGAACAGAACTGTCAATGAAGGGAAAACACGTTACGCATAATGCTTCCGCAGATACAAGGTCGTCAAAAGCAGACAATTACAATTTCGACAACCCACAGGTTACATAGGTTCGATATATGTAAGTTTATATATTTAACAACTAGGCACAGAGCTGGCCGACTAAAGCTCAGTTAGCTGATCAGAAATAAAGTATTGTATTCGTCATCATTTTGCTGGCGGAACACCATTGCGTCGATTGGATTCACTATTCCTTGCTCTCGGACCAACTAGGGAATTCGCGGGAATCCATCGGGTACAAGTTAGCAGGGGCATGGCATTCCATAATCTAATTGAATATAAAGTTAACACGGCTTTGATGTAATAAGGAAAGTGCTCCATAAATTTGATTTGATCATTGATTGATTATCAATGCATTACATAATGTTAACATGTGTCGCATTAATCGATATAGTATTGAGTCGGAGACAATAGTTGTTTCGGCATAGGATAATTTGAAACTTGTTTAAACGTTTGCAAATGGGTTGCTGCATTCTTCAAGTCCCACAAATTGTTTAACTCAAACTTTCCTCTCGCTGACCTCAAATGTCGATAAGTATACATTGCATTATTTTCATGAGGTTTTTCAAATCTGATGCTCCATTGGGAATATGCTAGGAAACCTTGTTTAGTGGAGTTTATTTGTATCGTTAAGTGTTGTGAGAGTTTACACTGTAACACCCTGTATAAGGTATTGTTGTTTACGTTCATATTATTATCTACGTGTAACAAGCTTGGTGTTAAAGAGTATTCAACATAAATTGGAACAAGTGTCGTGATATACTTTTAATTAGAACAAAACTAAAAAAAAACCATTCGCCTTGATTTACTGTATGGTTGATGTTTACACTGTATTGCTCTCATAAACTGCGCTCTGTGGGAGACACAGTGACAAAATTCCAGAATGTAAATATATAAGAACGAACATTAACTTCTTCCCTATTGATATTCCATGTCCGTTAGGCGGAAAACAAGTATAATTGAATCCATTCACGCCCCCCAATGACTAAGTAAAAAATAAACAAAAATATTAAAATATACCATTGGCTTGATTTTTTTTGCAATTTTTGCAGTCTAAAAAAATAATCGAAATACAATTTTATCTTAATTGAAAATGAAACTTGATAATCCTAAACATCTGTTTGACGGATTAACACGGTTGACAAGGAGGTGAAGGAGACACTAAAAGAGTCACGATCGCCTTCTCTTCCTTCAATCGGTCGCCATTTGTTTTATCCGCGAATGCAAGGTTTTTCTAGTCCAATATTACATAGTTTTTTTTTTTTTTACCGAAACGCACTTTCTCCAAGTTATAATAATACTTTCTCCGCAATTAACTATAGTCGTTTATATGTACTTAAGTCTTTGTATTTCTGAAAGCAGCTGTAAAATGGAAAAATTAAAGAGTGAAATCGAGTAATTTTCGTTCAACGCCACTGTCTTCTTCGTTTGCAACCGGTATAGCATCTCGCCAGTTCCCGCACTCCTCGAGAGAGTTCGTGATTTCATCGGTAATTCAAGTCTAAAGCTTGCTGTTACATATCCCTGTCTATTGTGATCCCAGATATAACGCAACGAGGGGAAAGTGGATAAGTAATTTTCGGCGTTAAAAAAGGACATAAGCGATTGACTGTATTACGGCAAAAGACGGCAAACGGGTGGGCTGGCGGACAGGAAGATAGACAGACCATTAGTCTTCTTCGGCTCCACCAGAAGTTGTTGGATTTTACTGTCAAAGACGATACAATATATCAGCATGGTGTTTTCCCTTCATCCCAGTAGGTGATAGAGAAGCAGGCAGCTCTCTTGTTATTCCCTTTGAAGGAAAGAAACCTCTGATTTTTTACCGTAACTTGATATTTTTATTGAATATTTTCAAAGACAACCATCTGTGTTGCCCTTGTTATCTAATAAGCATAATTGTTAATTAATTAATTTAAAAAGCGGAACTGAATTCTTTGTTTTTAACAGTGACATTTGTCAGTGGTGTTTCCTTTTAGGGGCTCAGCAATACAATACTATTGCCGCTTCGTGTTCAGGCTAAAGTCCTTCCGAATGAAGTTAATGAGACGTCTGACAATATGTGCATCTGTTGGTGTGTTTGGTCAAGAATGAAAAGGATATCAAATTGAACATGTGGAGTTCTCAATATCTAAATTGCATCATATGGCCTTCAAGTTACTCCTGCATTTCCATACTCGGCCTGAGAACTTTCCAAACAAACTAAGATAGAAATCGAGCAGTCTGCTTGAGTAGACAGTCAGCCTGGTGAAAGGCGGCAATTTAGCGCTATGAAAAGTCAATAGATAGTTCCTGTGTACATGTCGCCCTAGGTAATATCCCCATGGTAACAGAATATGGTTATGTCAAATTGGTGTCTGGCTGAAGTGAATACTTTGTTGTAACCGCTTCCCCCCGGGCACTTGTTACTTCCTCAATGGCAATATCATCAACTTCAAAAGATGGCTTGATAAATGGTCAGAGAGCTGCGGGCTCCAGGGATAGATGACCTTGACCGTTGTCAAAGCGTAATAAGCGGAAACAACCTTCGCTGATATGGAATAAGAACATTACTTGCAGCATGACGTCATCAACTACATTGCAAACTAATAAAACGGGAACAACAAATGATGAACATATTATGAACAACTTTTGAGGAAAATATTTAAATGAAAATAAGATTTTACCAACGATT
This sequence comes from Mopalia kennerleyi, assembly GCA_034783855.1. Classification (NCBI taxonomy): domain Eukaryota; kingdom Metazoa; phylum Mollusca; class Polyplacophora; order Chitonida; family Mopaliidae; genus Mopalia; species Mopalia kennerleyi. Next base: position 5,842 of record JAVFBX010029085.1, on the reverse strand, counting down.
ATACATAAATCAATTCCAGCAACAATTATGGGTGACTGAGTGACCACTTGAGTGATCTAAGTGGTCGGTATTAACTGCTGGCTTCCGGTGCCCAACTCTAGGGCCCGTATGTTCGATTCCCCGACGGGCTTCAACCTGCAAACTTTTCTGAACTAGAATTACTGAAAATGTTTACCTTCTAAAAGAGATTAAAACATTTTACTGCTTTCAGCTTTGCAAATTGTTTCACTCCAGCTTGACTTAAGGGCTAATTTACAGTTTTAATTTGACGTGTGACGACAGCTTACTTTACGGTAATTGGCCGCACATTTTACGGTAATTGACCGCACACTTTACGGTAATTGGCCGCACATTTTACGGTAATTGGCCGCACATTTTACGGTAATTGGCCGCACATCACTCAATACAAGACATGGCCTTGGTTTACGTCAACTAAAATATACCACGTGCCGTGGAGGCAAGACGGCGACGACTGTAGGACAATGCTTAGTATGGGTATATTATAGCCACTCCTTACAGTCATGGTGACTTCATACGGGCACGGCAGATTAACAGGATTAAACAGACACCGCCCCCAATATTATCCTATTATCCGATATGGCATATTCCACAATCTCTACAATCAGACGTTATAAGTTTTTGTTACATCAATTACAAGTTAGGAACGGCTGTGTGTAAGTTTACACGTAACTAAAATTATGAAATTTAAAAAATGAATTGAACTGATTAGGGCAGATGTTTTTGCCTTTTGTAATATCAGTAGCTTCAAAGTCATGGAACATCAAACTCCATTAGGTAGGTATTTATATATTCCTGCACCGTTCTTAGTGACTTAGAAGGACTACACGATTCATCTGGTCTCCTATAAGCTCAAAATCCATATATTTTGTTCTAATAGTATTGTGTTACTTTAAGTATAGCATCAAGGAATTTTTTATAATCCCTATTTTAAAGTTAAGGCGACAGGGTATGTTGATGAGGTAAATGTTGCACATCATATTTACCATAATAACAACGATACCTTCCAACTGTAAACGTTTAGTTGTTGAAGCTTTGTAGTCTTGTCCACAGAGTTACGGAATGGAGAGCCGAAAGGGAAGCAACTTAGAGTCAGCTTTCGTCAAGGGTTGTGTCCCCTGAACAAGCTAGTTTTCAAGTAATACCGAGAATAATATTGGGAAGGAAAAAACATGGAGGATTTAGATAACTACAGTTAAGTAACTGAAAGATTGGGGTCTAGTCATATGTATATTATGGACTGTTTGTTTAAAGTTCCTTTACAATTGACGCAGTTACAAGAAACAGAAAAGTAGGTTGGATAATCACATGGCACCGAGGGTGCATGAAGTGGAGTGGTCAACAAGAATTTCCCTGCAACCTCTCTTTTACAAGTGTAATCTCCACACAGTGTTAGTAATTCTTGGTTTGCCTAAGACTCCCGTCAACCAGACTCTTATCATGTTAACTTAAAAAAGGCATGATAGTCTTTTGGCACGGCAGATTATACGTTTTTAAAACAAATGGCTGGCGCATGTCGTTCTGTTGGAAAACACATTGTTTGATAAATTGACTGCTGTTTTACGCCAGGTTCAAGGGTATTTCCCTTATACACACGGAGGGGTTGTTCAACAGGAGTGGACACTAGCACAGCCATTAAATGTGAAGTGTGATGCTATGCTGGAAAGTAAATCCTTCTCCAGTACGTACGTACTGAACAAAGACAGCGTTGTTAGGTTCCAAACTAGCTTACCTTAGCTAGAGGGCTGAAACTAACATACTCCTCCAGTGTTAAAACATTATGATTACACTCCTAATTCAACTTTCGTAAAACAAAGTGAACACAATTATTCATTATTTAATTTTCGAACTGGTCTTGTATTCTATGTCGCCGGTTGAATTTAAATTATTTCAGTATTCACTTTATTTCTAACATTTGGGAAGAATTGAAGCTAGAGCTTTAATTGGCTCTAATTTTAACGGATTAATATTGAATAAAGGTTGTCTTGAGATTATCAAAGACTGTTGTGCCTGGGTGTAAGGGAAATAACTCCACAAAGCAAACTTAGATTTTGAAAGTAGGTGTTAACACTTCGGTAGACTTGCAAAATTATAGTTCTAAATGTATAGTGACTCGTAACACCTCGAATGTACGGCAGTCATCATCTCGGCCGTCAAGCAACCGTCGCCATTATTAAATGCAGTGTTAAAGCTCTAAGTGTGTTGTGTAGATATTGCACAGTTTTCACCTGTATTGGGGGTTCAGAGCAATCAATTCGATTGATTGGTGTTTTACCCCGTGCTCAAGGGCATTTCACTTACATGACGGCGGTGTATTCTTACTATAATTGGCACTAACACAACCAAGATGTAAATCGTTTCCATAATGTTGGAAAGTTACTTTTCCTCCAGTGCTACCCGAAGACAGCATTGCTACTCTTCAAACAAATTGCCCTTAGTCAGAGGGTGGGTTCAGCACACAAGGACCTCATCCACTAAATCTGTCTATTCTAAAGCAATTCATCATAGGCTGTTCAAAGAACTTGTGCTACATTTTTATATAGTATTCGCTGACAAATAAGTAGCTGATATTTGTTTTGGTAGATTATTCAACATATGACCAAATACCTTTGACAGTTATCCGTTCCAGACAGTTCCGACTCGAAATTCCAATATGAAACGGTGCGTTTGTTTGATCGGAGATAAACGTAGTATTCTAGGGTATTTCACGCATATGACGACTGGTTGTCCGTATCACAGTGTTCCAGCTTAAATACGAAGGAAAACCGGGAGACAACCTCCTAAAAAACACACCTGTGATTGTCGGAGCAACATCGTGTGACTCACTCATATGCCTGATAGTCGACAGGATGACTCGATGTTTCTATTCGGCACATCATGCCCTTACAGGATCATCTTTGTACACCGATACGTTATAGAAGTAATGTATGTTTAAACAGTTCACAGTCAGTTTAACTTCTGAAAATCCCCTTTATGAGGGGTCCATGTTACTGGTTAGATTGACATCATTCCAGTATCTGATTTGGTCATAATTAAATTTACTGCTTTGATAGAACTGCCATTTTAACGTATAAACATAGCATAAAATCACACTTAAATTCATCATTGAGCTTTTTGATGCAATGTGCAACTTTTGGATATACTACACTTACATGTACTTATCCAGCTGGTTAAAATATGTGTAAATATGTAATGTGGGTTATCAAAATCACTGAAAAAAAATTAATTTAAAAATAATAAAATTTCTGAGTAACTTTAAAACGAAAATTACATAGTTCAAGTGTATTTATCACAATTGTTATAATCCCGGTGATCTGCCTGCCTTTTTCTACTAAACACTGTCCTTATTTATAACCAAACCCTCTATAGGCCTACCATATAGACCAATGATGCAAGTGGCCAACCATTTCAATCTGATGGTCTTTCAGTTCTCTATTAATATATGAATGTAAACTTACCATCAGGAGAAAGGGAAACAACTCTTGAAGGTAATTTTCCATTCTGATAGCAGGTTTATACCCAAAGGCAGAGTTGTATAATCTGAGCGCTCAACGAGTAGGAATACAACGCTACAGCCAGACATAGCTTACATGTACATCAATTTGGTTGAAGTGCATTTCATTGTATTGGTCTCCACAGATTAAAAAAACGTTTGAAAGGGAAAGTCAAACTGTATTATCTGATGGGTAAATGTGATTATAAACGTGAAACAGACGTGGAGGAGTGGATTAAAGTCGAGTGCAGAGAAATGTCCCATAAATGACGGGAGTATATAGCTCAATAAATTCAGCCATCGGGTTTTAGGCGTCAATTGTCAATTGGGCAATGAATGTTCCTCTTGTGCTAGGTAAAGAGATAGAGGTAAAAACCGTTGATTGGGTCTTAACACCGGGTTTAACTGCATTACACTTTCATACATGATCTTATGAAGCCTTTTGCTATGTTGGCAAAAAAATGTCACTCCAGTGTAAAGACGGTGTAACTACGCTGGGACTCTTCTGCAATTAGCAAGACCGTTGATTTGAGCTTCCAAAATTGACCTTAAGATTCCTAGAACAGCATAATTATTTCAAACTGGATTGAAAATCAGATCATCAGCATCTTTCCTACTAGTCGTGTTGACCCGTTTTGGAGAGTGTAATTGTCGCAGCAACAACATCTTTCCTACCAGTCGTGTTTTACCCGTTTTGGAGCGTGTAATTTTCGAAGCAACAACATCTTTCCTACCCAAACGCGTTTTATCCGTTTTGAAGGTGTGAATGATTTTTATGTCTTTTAGAAAGTAAATAATAACCGTATTTTGTTATTCGGAGATGACAGTTTCTTAATTTGAACAGATTTTAGTTCAGTAAACTTTGCGACTGACACCTGTTAGGCAATCGACCCGACGACACAGAATCGCCAGCAGTAGATCAACAGGAATACAATTTCAGACAGTTGATCAATAACATTAATGCAGCTACCAAGCACATTGGAACAAATATTTCGGTAAATTGTCTCTTATTATTTAAAAGATGCTTATGTTTGAAATGAATTGCTGTGTTAGGCCGGTGTTAAGGTGTATTGTCACACATGACGGGCTTACAGCCCAAAAAGTGAAGGAAACCACCCCCACCATGGCTTTCATACAAGGCGCAACAGAAGAGGACACCAAACAGCGCGCACAACAAATGAGTTCCCGCAGCACATCAGGCCAGATAACAGTGGTCAAAGAGGACTCGAACCAACCCCCTCGTTAAAACTACTTATGCAAGTGTTTTTCCCCCCCGTTGTATGTTTATTAAGTAGAATGGAACCTATTTGGCTCAGTTGGAAAACTACCCCCCACCCCCGCAGTCCACACAAGACACACATAACTACATGCAGTGCACCAACAATTTACCTAATGAGGGAAACTTCACTGTATGTTATGCAGAAATTTGCATAATTTCCGTGAGTTTTTTCTACGTTGCACATCTGCATATATACATAGAAGAATGCTCTCTGCAAGTTTCAAAAACCTAAGTGAAATAGTAACCTAGATTCAGCCCGTACAAGATTCCCGGACAAACGGAGCCAATCTGCATAATTTATGGGGAAATATTCATAATTCCATAATTTTTTCTACGTTGCACATCAGCGCATACAGAAGAATGCAACATGCAAGTTTAAAAATGTAAGTGAAAAAGTAGCCATCAGATATTGCCTGGACAGGGCTAATTTGCATAATTTATGGGGAGGTGACTGTTTTTCTACGTTGCACATCTGCATGTATAGAAGAATGCACTTTGCAGGTTTGAAAAGCTTAAGAGAAACAGTATCCAAGATACATCCCGGACAAGCTTCCCGGACATAGAGATAATTAACATAATTTGTGCGGAAATTTGCATAATTCCGTGATTTTTTTCTATGTTGCACATCTGCTTACAGATACAAGTGTCAAAAGCCTAAGCGAAATAGTAACCAAGATACAGCCGGACAAGCTTCCTTGACAAACAGAGCCAATTTGCATAATATATGGGGAAATATGCATAATTCCGTGATTGTTTTTCTACGTTGCACATCTGCGTACATAGAAAAATGCACTATGCAAGTTTCAAAAGCCTAAGTGAAATAGTAACCAAGATACAGCCCGGACAAGCTTCCCGGACAAATAGAGCCAATATGCATAATTTATGAAGAAATTTGCATGCATAATTCCGTGATTTTGTTTTCTATCTTGTACATCTGCGTACATAGAAGAATGCACTATGCAAGTCTCAAAAGCGTAAGTGAAATAGTAACCAAGATACAGCCCGGACAAGCTTCCCGGACAAATAGAGCCAATATGCATAATTTATGAAGA
>JAVFBX010028974.1:0-17932 GCA_034783855.1 Mopalia kennerleyi | reverse complement strand
CCATGTCGATATATGCAATGTATCAAGACAATAGTGTTGTCAACTAAAACAATTGATCATGCATTTTAACTGACATCATTGTTATAGAAGCAAACTTAAACTCCATCTGAGTTAATATTGTGGGGTTTTTTTTAATTGATGCAGATATAATATAATAAAGACGGTCTTCTAGTGTTTACTGGCCAACGTGCACTTGGACATGCTACAGGGACATCAGATTATCTGTCCTCTCATAGGACATGAAACTCTGAATGATGTATTTTGCACAGGATTGCTAGAGATTCCTGACAATTAAGCACCGACTGGCCTCTAGCTGCCTGTTAACTACACTATTGTTCTGAAATCAGATAGATAATCCTTGTTTTGTCTGATGTATTCTGGCGATGCGTGGATGGTCGCTTGACTCTGAATTAAGCTAGAGAGCTATAGAATCTGAACCCACACTGATAAAATCAAATATGAGCTGGCGAATCCATGCGAATCTTATCTCTTTCTAACCCAAGGTCTATTCCATCAACCCCAATTGTTCCTGCCCTTGTCACTGCTGTGAATCACTTCTAACATTCTACTTTACTATATAGCGGGATGTTGTTGAATTAAAAATCACGTAAATGAAAACTACCAATTGTTCACAAACTTTGTTGTGGTTATTTGTTGGTCAATTGAAAATTAACCGCAGGACAAGCTAACTATACTAGCGCCTGTACTAGAATCCTAACATTTTATAGTCTAATTTCCCTTCACCTGTACTACAATCCTAACATTTTGTAGTCTAATTTCGCTTCACCTGTACTAGAATCCTAACATTTTGTAGTCTAATTTCCCTTCACCTGTACTACAATCCTAACATTTTATAGTCTAATTTCCCTTCTCCCAATACTACTATCCTAACATTTTATAGTTTAATTTCCCTTCTCCCAATACTACTATCCTAACCTTTTATAGTCTAATTCCCCTTCTCCCAATACTACTATCCTAACATTTTATAGTCTAATTTCCCTTCTCCCAATACTACTAACCTAACATTTTATAGTCTAATTTCCCTTCTCCCAATACTACTATCCTAGCATTTTATAGTCTAATTTCCCTTCTCCCCATACTACTAACCTAACATTTTATAGTCTAATTTCCCTTCTCCCAATACTACTATCCTAACATTTTTTAATTTCCCTTCACCTTTACTACAATGCTAACAGTCTATAGTCTAATCCAAATAATTGGCCATTTCTCTCATGAACCTGATAGAAATCGTAAAAGCTGCGTAAAGTGTTCATATTGCCGGTAGTTATGAAAACACAAGATAATGTTTAAATTTGCTTAAAGTCTATGTTAAGGCCGTGTTAAAATTCTCGCCTCGTGGGTACTCGCAGCCTCCTGCTTCGCTATGTAATTGAATCCATATTGAGGCCTTCGTAAACCTTCCCCCTCCTTTACTTCAAATTTACCTGATCGTTATGTTTATTGAGTTAATTCTGTTTTCACACAGTTGCTATAGATTTTATCCCTTTGAAAGGAGGCCAAACGACCTCTACAAGTTAATTACATTTAGAATTTAATTGTTACTGTAAACAAATTAGAACTAAGTGCTTAGGGAAATCATCGATTGCATGTTGTTCCAGGAAGTAGTTTGTTAATGGAGGAATGTTGCGTCTAAAGATCAAGGTGGACAGCTTTCCATACACCAGTCAGAGCACATGGGTCGCCATTTTCACTTGAATTGTTCCATAATGTTGTTATTCTATTAAACGATAACCTTAACATCTCTGCATGTTTTAATAACTAATATCGCAAATGCAAACATGTCCTTTGTCCGTGACGTGCACTCTGAGAAATATCATTGTGCCAGTGGTTTTCTGTTGGTCTATATGTCTCTTAAACACACTCCTTCCAACACATGCATTCATGATTTTTGTACAATCAGCACATTCTACCCTTGGACGCGTTATGTCCATATACAATTACGTCATGTATTTTTTTATATTGCACTCCAAGTAGAATTCTATATTGAAATCTTTGAGCTACATCCTGTCGCGTATGAATCTAAATAAAGACATGACTGACGCAAACGACGCCAGATTGGTGCTGTCATCTGAAGAGGCATCTGACATCAGGTTTGCTGTGGGAGACGAGTGTTTCCGTACGGCTCTTTCTTACACAATGCTTCTGTTCATGTCCTAAGTTTGGGTTGATGGTTGATGAGTGTTCGTGTTAAACGAAACAGGTTATGTTAGGGCATATTCCAACTTCTCTATCTCTGTTATTTCCACCAGAGATGTTCCTGCGGAGAAAGAAAAGCCTTGTCTACTTGTGGATGACGCTGTGGACAGTTATGCGACTCCCTCCTGGCGGAACATTGCAACCATCCACGAATTCAGGTGAGGGTTTAGAACATTCCAATCATCCAACTCTCTCCTCAGTTAAGTCTATCTACTCAGATAACATACATATTTCTCAATATGAAAAATGGCAACTGGCACAGAACGTGATTGGATTGAAACTAAAATCCTTAAACTTTACAGAAAGTTGGCGCGATATAAATACTTCCGAATCAAAACTTTAATCAGAGCTTATTTATAAGGTACAACCCGTGAGAGATGTCATCACTGGGGTGTATTTCACATGATTCATCCTTTTTTGTCATAACGTTTCAAACAAGAAAGGAATAATCTGGAAAGTAATCTATTTACTTTGATGAAACCATTCTTTTGACTTGTCTCTTTGTCTTAAAAAAACGAGACAACGATGATCCAGAACTCAACATTTGTTATTTTACTTTGACAACAGTTGTGATATGCACGTTCATTTTCACAGTTCATTTAATTACCGTTCAGTGGCATTTGACGAGGAATTTTTAAGTTCCACTTCGTCTCTAAATTTGTTTCGTGGACAGAGAACCTGGTGTTGTTGTTGTGGTCAGCACTATTATACAACCAATCGAAATATATTTTATGCACCAAAAACAAATTATCGTCAAGACACAATTTGCAAATGTTTTTTACAAAGGTTCACCTTTCTTCATAAAGTGACATTAAGTATTAAGTGATACTGTTGTCGAGTATTATTCTATGGACACTGAATCCTTAGAAAAAATAATATATTAGACATATTTAGAAACAAGTTAAACGTTTATTCTAACGAAGGTGGAAGATCATTGCCCAAAGTTTATATCTCTTGTAGGCATCTTTTCTAGCACACTGATCAAAGATCAGAGCGTACGTTAAGAAAAAGGCGTTGCGGAGGGCTTGGGTGTTGTTTGACGAGATAAGCCCATTGTTTGCATACAACTCATCTTAAATCTCTCACAGTCTGTTCACGCGTTTAGCCCCTGATCGTAAAAACCTCTCCTAGATACCACCGAAATCTTCCCAACCACAACATCTATCCCTCCCTCTATGTAAACCCATATCAAGCAATTTACAACAAATTCTGTTGACCTAATATTACTGTATTTATTCGTTAAATTCACAAAATGTTATCAGACTGTTCAACCGAATTCACAATGTTGCATTTTGCGAACACTTTTTTCTTTGTTAAAAATTAAATGGTATAATTTAATTAAAATAAATATTTGAAATATTTAAAAACTATTCCACATTTTCGAAATGCATCTATAGTTAGCTCGAAATGCATCTGTAGTTAGCTCATATTTCCCATCATTATTTTATTCCATACCGTCGTGGAATAAACACCATATTAGCATTAAGTCTATAGGGATTAATAACTGTGCTATTACAAACAGTAGAATAGTCTAAGAGACTAATAACTACTATTCCTTAACATTTCCGGTTGTAACTCCATGTGAATATATCTATTTTACATCTCTGAGTCCTTAATGAAGGCACAACGTTGTTCCTATGAACTTCCAGCAACTGATGTCCTACTTGTATTAGTTAGGATTCATTTGATGTACAGTAGAGGGACCTTCACGCTAGAATACGGCTCACTGGGCGACATGTATTGCGAGTAAACTCTATCATAAGAACGAATTCAATGTAAACGAACAACGACCTGCTATTAATAATACAGAGAAGGGTTTACCCATCAGTCGGCTGGTTCAGCGAACTCGACCGATGAGAGATCACCTCTACATTTTGTTGGTTATATCTTTCACATGAATATAAGATAGGAAATCGGAAGTGATTCAAATGGGGACATTAAAACTTATCAGAGATGAACATGGGAGCTGTTCATTTTCCATTTTCTACGTGCTATATGTGGAATTTAAGATGTCTCTGTTTCTGCTTGCAGGTGTTGATAGGAAATATAAAGTTGTGTGTTACCATACGAACTGGTCACAGTACCGCCAGAAACCAGCCCGGTTTTACCCTTATAACATTGATCCTACCATCTGTACTCACATAATATATAGCTTTGCCAAAATAGATTACAGAGGTCAACTAGCCCCTTTAGAATGGAATGATATTGATTACCCACGTAAGTAAAATTTAGGTTTTTAAATGCTTAGGAAATTTTCATGAATATTTGTCTGTAAGTTTATTAATAATAGCATTCTCCATTCATCATTTAACAATTCTTTTTTCTAACGTACACACGTATGAATGAATACAATTCGCCGGTGGTCAGTTAAAGCTTTTTACTCGAAATAATTCTTTGCCGTCAAACTTTCAGCCTCATTTAACTTGTTTTACATACTTTTGCAGATATGTATAGGCAATTTACCAATCTAAAGAAAAAGAACCCCAAATTGCGAACTCTGTTAGCTGTGGGTGGTTGGAACCATGGATCTGCACCCTTCACCACTATGGTCAAGTCTAAAGAAAGTAGACGGTATTTTATAGACCATACAGTTCAGTATTTGAGGTCGCACAAGTTTGATGGCCTTGACTTGGATTGGGAGTACCCGGCAAATAGAGGCAGTCCAGCCGAAGACAAGAACAGATTCGTCGACCTTGTCCGGGTAAGCCGATTTAATCAACAGTGGGCTAAATTCAATTCCGTAGGATTTAATTAAACTCAATAAAAGGTTAATTAAATATACAAATCTAACTCCATCTTCATAACTGGGAAAAAAGTTTCCAACGACTTGGCATGTTATCATTGAAGCGGGTGCAGGGGTGGACAGTTTCTAATTCTAATTTGGCTATCGTATCGCAATAACATCGGCTCCAAAGTGATTTAACTTCAATGTTTGTAAAGTAAAGAACAGCACAATTAGAAATGTAAGGCATCCCGCAATGGGAAACATGGTAAGTAAGTATGTTGTACTTCCAGTTCCCTTGGCTGCAATTTAAAGACTTTCGAAAATTGTCATAGCTATTGAAATACACTGTTCTGATTGAGATTGTTTTTGACTGTGGACATTTCACAGTGACATCCCGATGTTGAACACTCAGTCAGGCATGTCTTGTTGCCTGGCTGCTAGGAGGGCTTAACTTTGTCTAATCAACAGGCCATCTGACTGAGAAAGAAAGGCTAATATTTACCCGCATCGCGCACTTTATTTGGCTCAGTTGTTTTCTCACTGAATTGGCCGTGGATCACGGAAGTCTCTATTTATCATACACCTTCAGAGGGACATTTCCTTTTTTCACAAACGCCACTGGCTTTTCTATCCTAAAAAACGGCTCTCTTTTTGCTAACCAGAAGGTTTATATCTTAAAGTTAAAGGTACGGGCACACAGTTTTATTTTAAGCTCAAATTCGACTTGAAGCAGTTTACTTTAGTTGAAAAAGCTATTTGCTATACAATCTTATTGGAGGAAAACATAAAGAATAGGGACTGACTCTAACAATGACCAACCAGTTATTGTACTTAGGCCATAAACCCGAATATACGTAATAACAATTACAATGTATATATTTATAGTAACATGTGATTTAACTTTCAATCTGCGAAATTTTATAAAAAATAAATCATTGTGATCGATAGTCCGGAGGACAGGCAATTAAATTTGTAGTACTCATTAGCATGCCAATTTCGCATTTAAGTAAACTTGTTAGGTATGAAAAGCTGGCTTAATTCCATTCAGTCCAATAGACTTTAAAATCCTGATTTACAGCCTTGTTTAGTCTAGTTAATTAAATAATTTATCAAAACTGTTCATGTAATATTGGTATAAACTGTGAAGAGAACAATCGCAGTTTAACTATAGTACTACTCAATCTCTGCTTTTCAAATTAATAGTCAAAGTAATAAATGTACCTGATTTCGATGATATTTTACATAACACACTATATACCATGTGCTTTGATATAAGCATTTTCTTCACCACATGGAACACGTTTTCTAGACATAGTGTGTTGGATTTACCCTCTCTCAAAAAATACTATTATTAAAAATGTTTAAAAAATGATTGGTAAATTTTTTGAATAACCCTGTAGTGTATTTCTATTCTCTCCTTTACTTTGGAAGCCAATCTCAAAAAGAAGGATCTTTATGTGCATGCGCATATCAGCTATAGATAGATTCATCGATAGAGCAAAAAATTATGTTGATTATCAAGAGTAATTAACTAGAAGTAGAGTAAGGTTGATTTATAACATTTATAACTGAGGACACCCAACAACATTGATGGACAATAACTATTCATCATCGTTATTTGTGAAAGTATGTTCTCATAGCATACTTCCAGCCCGCAACTATTCACATTTTTCTACATTATTTAATGTTCATTTAGACAAAGAAGACAAAGAAAGCATACACTAAATGTTTTTGTAATGAGAAAGGTTACTACAGCCTTACATTAGATTGTTAAGCTTCTCATGTCTCTTATTTTCGCTTTCCTTTCCCTCCTTTGCTTTGTGCTGCCAAACCGGAAATCAGCATCACTCTTTTAATCTTATGTAAACATTAGTTAAACCAAAGGCCACCTTTATTGCAATAAAAATCCGTCGTGTGTGAGTCGGAGGAATTCACTGTTGCATAGCAATTAAATTTTCTGTCTATTTCCGTTCATTTGGTTTTTTTTAATCCCATTGCTGTTGTGTTTGATATCCTTATTTCTGGAGTAGTGATGTGTCCTAATACGGGATGAGTTTCTTAATCCAAAATAAATGCTTCACGATTATCATTTCCGTGTGTTTATTTACATAGGAATTAAGAGAAGCATTTGAAGATGAAGCTATTGAGAAGAAACACGAGCGACTGTTGTTGTCTGCCGCCGTGGGGTGTGGCTTTAAAATAATAGATTCAGCTTACGATGTTAAACGTCTCGCCAGGTAAGCAAGGATTTCGTGTGTAATGAAATGTGATCACTGTCTTTAGAAAAATAATTACTTAAACACATACATCTCCATTCAATATTCAAATAATGCATCTATTTTGTATTTATTGCGTTCTAAGATTTAAATAACACTACCAATACCTGGTTATTGGATTCTTAATTGATTGTAATTATTTAACTAGACTGATCAGACAACCATGATATCACATTAGTGATAACAGTGAAACCTTGAGCAAACATCAACGGTAGCCTGACCAGAACTCAAAATATGGTTTGCGATCAAAGGCGTTGTGTGCGAGGAACAGTCGAACACATATCATACAATTATGGGAGATTCAACTTTCTTCTATGCTTCTTAAATTCCAAACACAAGTATGGACGTCTTGACAGCATAAGTGTTATTAGGGGGATGCATGTGCCTGTATATGTTAGCACGAACAATAGTTCATTAGCAGCCAAATGTTTTGATTCCCTATTACATCCGATGAGCGTGATGCTGATGGGTTCACAGTGTTTGCTGACAGTTCTCACCACAATAGAATGTGCCTCACGAGCGTCGTCACTTGGGCACGGCGCAGTCTGTGTTTTCCCACTCAAACTCGCTAGGCACATCCTCGGCCTTGTCTCCGTCACGGGTTGTTTGTAGAAAAGTAGCCCTTACAGTAACAGCCTTATGTATTGCAACATTTTAGTTAGATTATGGGTGTGCTTTTCAAGGAAGCCAAACTGAAACTGTCAGGAAAATTGTTTTGTCCAAGGAAGACACCAAAGTTTTAAACACGTCACCAAATATGCTGCTCTTTTTCCGACAGGGCAAAGAGCTAACTTACGTGAAACGATTCTTTGGATGTTAGGCTTCCTCTTTGTCAGGAAGTTGTTACTCTTGTCGCAAATGTAACAGGACAAAGGCGATGCTATCTTAAGTAGCCATTTCCGTTAACGTATTGTATTGTATGACCAATTACAAACCCAGGGTCACATTCCAAAAGTAATATTCAAGTATGACACCAATAAAATGGCTGGTATCCGGATATGTTTATAACCCACTTTGGTAGTGTCCACTTTATCACGAAGTATCTCTGATTGTCTCCTTATTCAACATTTCCCACAGGACCTACTTCTCCTCTTCGGCTTAGTCTAAATGGACAGAGTATTCTTTATTGACCTGCAGTACTGATGACTTTGTTTAAATTGAAAATGTAAAAAGTAATTTAATATTTGTACGACAAATCTTACCCCCATGTTCGCTAAGTAAATCAAATTTGCAAGCACTTTGATCAAATAAGTGAATTAACGAAGTTTTTCAAACGGAATATTTTAAACAACAAAACAGAGTCTGATAATGTAGATGTCGGTCATTAACACTGCTGTTCCGCCCATGTACCGAGAGCCGTATACGGATCTCAAAGCACTGCTTAGTGTGACCAAAGAGGCTTCCGAAGCGGAAATCAGGGTATCATCGCGTCCAGTCTGTGATGGCACGGATGTTCATTTCCTCACAGCTCAATAACACGCATGCCTAAATAGCAGATATATGTCCTAGTTTGGAATAAACCCTTAATAGCCTGTTCAAAAGAGGAGCTTTTACATAAATACATGGTGTTGTGGTAAGCGACGGTATCTCATTGCGGGAAGGTGTGGGGGGTCGTCTGGTAAACCTTGTGACAATCACACCGATTTACGTCTTTCACTTCAACTTTCGGGTTCTTTCGCAGGCGAATTAGCTCTGTAAATATTTACATACATGTTAGTTATCCGTATCAATACACAAATATGTATAAGATGTTAATTTGACGGTGTCACATAATATTGGGTACGTCTGTTTACGCTGTATTTATAGCAGTTTGTGCATTGACGTGCTTTAGTTCTATCATTTACGTAATACGTTTAAACCAAGAAAATCCCACTGCAAGTGCCAAATGTAGGCGAAATAAAAGATGACACTATTTAAGTACAACGATGAGACGAGTTCAGTAGAATATGGATAAAGCTGGCGATCTTCTTAACACTCCAGGATGAACACGTAGGGATTAGTACTGATCGGGATTAAGAGCAGCTTAAACAAATCACATTACTGAACAGTGTCCAAAAATCCATCACAGAGATCACAAGGGCGTTGCTCAGGTGTATACGTATTGCCCTCAAACTGATGATATATTGGAGAAGAGGTAAAACACAATTCAGATCAAAAACGATTTAACGACCGCTTCTTCTCCATCAAGGGCTGGTTGTGGATAAGTACCCCCTCTCAGAAACAGCCTTATCTATCACAACACTTTCTTTAGAAGATAGGTGTGCTTTTCAAATAAACCAAACTGAAACTGTCCGGGAAATGACAGCTATCCCGATATTTGTATTGCCCACTTTTATAATGTTCACCCCATTGCAAATATTCGTCATAATATTCTTCTTCTTCTTTTCGTAATTCAATTCACTTTGATCATATTGACTAGCAGGCATAGTTGCTTTGTTCACATAACAAATGTGCCATTTACGTTTTGTATTAAGATCTTGTCCGCTCAGAAAGTCAATCCTGCTAGTACTTGTAAACGTCCAAATAAATCATCTCCGTTTTCTTAAGACATTTTAAATAGAACAAATTAGTGTTCCGGATTGCGAGTGTCGGCCATAAACAATATGTTTCCGGTCGAGTGCCGGCGAACTGTACATGCTTCTTTTATCGCTGCATCATGGACATCTGTGAGTCAATAAAGTTATAAGGCCGTATTTGAATTTGAATTTGTAATATAGTCTAACAAAGGCAATGGTCATACAATTGTTGGCAATTCAGTATCCATTTGCAAAGCCGTTAAAATTCTAGGGAGAAAATCGCTGGTGCGTTTTTTTTTAAACAATGCTTTAAACTCATTTTCTTCAGTTCATTCTCTTCACACAAGTTAATTATTTTGCTTGATATTTCAACACACCTCTTTTTTAAAAAACGTTATTAGTGGGTTTAAATAAAAGAATAAATGTTACTTTCGGTTAATGCGATAGATCCAGCCATGACGTCATTTTCCTAATAATTACCTTTGCTACAGTCAAAAAATTGGACAATGTTTCGGATAATGTACACGGGTATATATATATATATATATATATATATATATATATAATTTAATTATGTGGTGCAGGGAATCTTGCTTTATAATAATAGCAGTTACGTGATGTCATCAATAACTGTTATTACGTTTCACATGTGACAGAAGGCGAAACATTATTAAAACATTGGAATGACCCTCGACCCCAACAATATTTCTTTAACACAGTCTTTCATTGGTAGGTCAACAAACTGATCAACACAGGAGGAGTTACTGTTTATTCCTGTGTCCGAACCCTCACATGGCTTAGTTGAAGACTCCAGCTTTTGGCGGCAGTTCTGATATCAGGGACCGCAGCCAAATAGACCACGTTACAAGTCTCCACTTAAGTCGTGTAAACTTGGGCGGTTTTACCAACAGGCATTTATTATGCCAGTTCTGATCAATCAATATAACAGTTTGATTCGCATATTTAACCACTTTTGTTTATTTTGGAAAACCCGTTTTTATCACGATTGCCTCAAGAACAATGTTATCTTTTTAGTAGCCATACTCCGAAAAATCTCTCAATTGAAACACGATGCCAGGTATTTTTAACATCACCCCTCCTGGCTTTTTTTGGCAAATGAAAACTGTAGTTGACTTAGAATCTGTGACTCAGTTTTATGTCGTATAATACAATTATATAATATAAGAAATATATAAGATCTACCCACAGCTTTGGCGAGACTTAAATGGAATATACTATTAAGACAGAAATGGCGTGCTCTTTTCAACCAAATAGATCCTATGCATTTATCTAGAAACTGAATTTTGTTTCCAACACTTTGAGCAAGATTATGCACAACGAACGCTACTTGTCAAACAACACTTCAGCAGATATGCGTTGTATGTCACATTGAACCAGAAGCACACTATACGAAAGTCGTTTGGAGTGTCTGTGAAATAACAGTTTGACGCCTAACTAACCGTTCTCTTCCTATTTAAACAAGGCCAAGGGAAGATGTTTGGTGCAAAATCGTGACTTCTTGAAAACATTGTAGTTTAAAAGCAAAGAGACACGTTACACTGTTTGTTTGCTTGTTGTGGCGCGAAGGACCGCCCTTGGACTCCTGACCACAATTACGCACCAGAACAACTTCGTATTCAACACGACTTCCTGTAGGCGACAAATAATTATATTGGTTTACAATAAATTTATTAATTTTCATTCTACTTAAATTATTTCAGAGACGAATAACCAAATTCGACATTAATATTAGAAGACACGCACACGAGAGGCAAACGGTTCTAAATAACGTATAAACGACAACACCTTTTCTTGTTTACTTCTTTTTTATGAACTCCTTAGTTAAACTATCGCCTTTTTGACATCATAGAGAAGCCTTCCTCGTGAGCCTCTTTTTGACATCATAGAGAAGCCTTCCTCGTGAGCCTTTTTTTCTCAAATGTTAAATTGCCTTTCAATGTTTGAAAATACCCGTATAAGATATTACCTCATAATAAATTTGACTTCGTGTTTTGTTTCCACAAATGGTTTTGTTTCTCATTGCAGTTACTTCGACTTTATAAACCTTATGACGTATGATTTTCACGGAAGTTGGGAGAAGAAACTAGGTATCCACGCAGCACTTTATCCCAGGAAGGAAGAATTGGGGACTGCGGCTGGTAAACTTACAGTGGTATGTTCATGGAAATGAAAAGAAATTAAATTTTGTTCGTTTGTATTGGGTTGCTATGCTTCAGTTGAAATTGAGTTGATCTATCAGGAATGAAGGCCCGGCAATACTAGTTAGCTCATTATAGCTGGTTCTTTGTTTATACGTTTAAGGATGGACCATGGATCAGTAGTACATAATAAAATCACATAACGTCATTGCTTGGTTCATAAGTCAAGGTCAAGTGTGGACCTAAATCATTCATTACGACCTTACCCAAACGATAACCATAAAATGCAACTCATATTATGTAAAATTCGTAATGCATTTCGTGATTTTTCGTGATTTGTGAGAAGTTTTTCTCGGGAGTATTGGGAAAATGATACATGTTTGTAGAACGGTATTTCACAGCTATCAAGATTAGCCTTTGAACAAGAACATTAGTTGTGTAATGAGAACCGAGCAAATTAGCAGTACTGTTTATTAACAACTCCTTTTGTCATTAACACAAAATTGTTTTCTAACGAAATTCTATGGCTGATTGTTGTTTAAAGGACTGGGCAGTGAAGCGGTTCATGGAGCTGGGGGCGCCTTCTGAGAAGTTGATCATGGGTATTCCCCTTTATGGTAGATCTTTCGAGCTCTGTGGAAGTGACGTGAAACCAGGATCAAAAGCCTGTGGTGGGGGCCGACGAGGACCATTTACTAAAGAAAAGGGATTTCTTGCTTATTATGAGGTGAGAATAACAATGATTGGAAAATAATATGTGTACCTTTTGGCGTCAATTCTTGTTTAAATGTTTCTAAAAACTTTAATAATGAACTGTTAATGCCATCATCCCGCCATGGTTTAGCAGCATCCCCGGGACATTCTAAGATAACCGTAACCAAACTCTGTAGTAAATGATTTTTTTGTCTCAGGTGTAGATAGAAAGTTAAGTTAACTAAAGGAAGAATTACATGTTTATCGATTTAATGATAACCAATAACCGCGTAAATGCTTAATTTTTGCATAAAAGTTTGGAGCAGTATTTAACCTTACGGCGAACTGTTCAATTACCATGATAATGCCTCTTTGTTGTTGACTAACATGCTTTTAAAAACTGAGCCCCGAGTTTGTGTGTATTCCAGATTGTCCGCAGCTTCCAAGACGGCTGGGTCAGGGAGTGGGACAATGAACACATGGCCCCTTATGCTTATAGTACTCAGGAGAAACAGTGGGTTGGGTATGATGATATGGAGAGTATATATCATAAGGTAACCCACACTTTACTTATATTTATATCATGAGCTAATGGCGACAATTAAGCACTATAACACTAATATATCACAATTCTGAGATGAATCGTATCTTGATTTCAAGACGCTGATGTATAATTTAAAAACTCTCCGGTAGTAATTTTCATTTTTTCGTCGCCAGAGATTCTAAAGATATGGCAATTGTTACCCTCGTTCTTAAATTTTAGTTTTCACTGGATAAACGTATTAAACGGATATTGCCTTCCCGGCGAGTCAGGCGGGTAATTGTTCTCAGAAAATAGGAAGGTTAACCTGTTAAATCACATCGGGTTGATTGATTGATTGATTGATTCATTGATTGATTCATTGATTGATTGATTGATGTTTCAACGCGTGCGTAAGGGTATGTGTTGAATTTAAAAAAAAAACGTTTAAGTACACTTTCTTAAATGCTTCCAATTATATCATGTTCATTTATTTTCAGACTGTGGTAAGTAGCTTTTTCGTGTTTTACACTCCCTGTGTCTGACAAGTTCAGTTGAACGCGACATGTTACCATTATCTGCATCTATTAATCAACATTAACGTTTACTAAGTTTAGTAAAATTTCATAAAATGTAATTTAAGTTTATAACAACTTGTGGTTTTTTATTTTTTTTATTTTTCCTTTGCTTTTTATTAGATATATTACTTTTTCTCAACGAAATTTGGTTTTAATAATAATAAAGCAAATTCTGTCTTGCCACTGAACATCTCTGCACACAGTTTCTTCTTTGGGCCAATGTCTTTTCTCTATCATCTGGTAACATAGTCGCTGGCACCATAATGATTGTGGTCAACCCGAACTAATATGACCGTGGTATTGCTTTTTCTGATATTGTGTTTGCAATTATACCATCTTACTGCTATAAGGTCAACACTAACATTTACATGTTATCTCAGGCAATGTACGTGAAAAGTCATAAGCTGGGTGGTGCTATGGTCTGGGCCCTGGATTTAGACGACTTTTCCAACATCGCCACTGAAGGCATGAATTATCCGCTGATGAGGACTATCAATGATGTCTTGTGGGATGATTTCTTGTTGCCACATAATCCAATACCAGAACAGGTAAATGTACTTTCTGTGTGTTCAGTGTATTTATATATCAACTTTATACCAACAGAGTAACAAGTGTGTTAGACTTTTTGAGATTAAAATCATCAGAACAAATCGCCCATTGATTTTAACAAACAAGACAAATTCCTCATAAATACAGCTGTGGCTAATTTGAATGTAAAATTGTTATATTTCTGTGTGACAAAACATTTCGTTAAATGGTATTAACGTATTCCCTTGGTGAATGCACGCGATTCACATGTGACTTGAAGACATTCCCTTCTGTTACAGTTTAGGATGCTATTCCAGAATTGAGTTTTTCTTACCATAGAATATAACCATAGATATAATCACTTAAAGCGCATTTCGTGGTGTTTCGCTTATAGCGTTTAATCAGGTTGTTTTTTCATCAGAGTTATCAGCTTATTTTGAACGAAAAGCATTCAGCCTTATAACAACGAAAAAAATTAGTTTGAACATTTACTTCATAATCATGCATAATCACGTATCAAGTGCAGCGACTGTTTGTCCTTTCAAAGTGAAACATTTTCTCCTTTAATTACGCTCTCTGTTTTAACATAATGGGCTTGTGTTGTAATAATTCATTTACTGTCTGAAATTTTCTATATTTATTTTGTATTTTACGCGAGTTCGCGAAACCTGAGTTTTATTTGGAGCCATTTGGCAACATGCAACAAATGAGATTTATAACGTCATATATTACTTTGTCCTTTCATTTCTTAGATCAGCACAATTGATACAATAGTCAAACTGAACCACACTTTAACGATGCCTACCACTCAAAGAACAACCTGGAAGAAAAGTACAACCAACAGGATTCCCACCAATGTCTCGACGAGCACTAGAACAACAGCATCAACCCCAAAGACAACGTTGTCTACAGAAAGACCATTTTCTCGGGTTACGTCAAGAAGAAATCCGTACACACCCCCTAAGCCCAGAAAAACCAGAAAGCCTTATAGATACACAACGACAACGAAGCAAACAACTATACGCACCACTCCTCGTCCGAGAAGGACAACAAACATTTATAACAGAGTAACAGTAACCCCGACGACAAGACAAACACAGCCTCCTAGAACCACCAAGGCACCAGCTAGGCTCACAACACGAAGAAAAGTGACGCCATCGGTGACAACAACACAGCCACAGAAACGCACCACAGTGTCTAGTTTACCTCAAACGACAGAAGATGTTATCATCCGTGTGTCCGAAGGCGGTTGGAATAAATCGACAGAAAAGAGTTCCAGAATACGCGATAAGACAATAAGCCCAATAGCCATTGCCAAGACATCACGCAGGACTGCCAAACCAACGCGCCCAACTACCAGAAAGATTCTTCCTAGTTTACGTGACACCACAACAAAGAACAGACGAACAATAACCGTTACCACAAGTCGTCCGTCTACTCCAAGAACAACTCGAACAACCACAATGCCTAGTACAAAATCAACTACATTGGAACCATTCACAACTGCTCAACTGATACTTCCCACGACATGGAACTGGTGGTATAAAGCACGAACCAGTAAACGAATTTCCCGTTTAACAACGAGATATGCACCTACAACAACAACGACTGTGCCGCCGACAACGACGACAGTATTGCCGACAACGATACGAACAACGCAAAAACGACCTACTACGACAACATTCCGACCACACACGTCAAAACGAAAAACAACATCAGCAACACCATCCAGTACAGAGGCAAGCAGAACATCTCGCGTTACACTCGGACGGCATGGTTACAAGAATAAAACACTCAACTATAAGATTCAGAACAGCAATGGCCAAAAAGACAACACTACCACACCTTGCATTATTATACAGGTCCAGGAAAAAGTCGAAAAGTCTCCTATATTTGAGAGGATTCGACCACCCAAAAGACCACCAATGTTTACAACTAAAGCCCCATTTGTGCCTCGCGATAAAACATCTGGTAAGTGTCCACACTGTGTGTTTTTTGTTGATAGCTAGTGCAACCTGTGATATGGGTACAGCCTTAACGGCAGTATTATGTTGGTAACCGCCTGAATGCATTCTAAAATATAGAGGTCTCATAGACATCAGTTTTGTTATAATATGGTTCTGTCTTAAGGCTGCACCGTATATTTAGAAACAGAAATGTTTTTTTTTTTACTGTTTTCAGACAAATGGAAATATTTTCCCAGAATGTGAATGCACCTACTAGAAATGTGAATAGTTATAGGGTCACGTGATTGCGATTACTGTAATTTCTTCTTTATTTGACAATTACTAATTGGCAACTGTTCCACGATTATAAATCTTATAGTCTGAAAGTTTGTAGATTGTGAAGGAATTATAAGTTTTGAACGACATTTAGAAGTGGGGTAACATAATTATACAATTGCTGGATAACCACTTCTTCGACGAGACTGTTAACCTCATGAACAAATTGACCTGATGACGACACAGGCATATGTATCGAAACGTTGTGTTCTATCACAAAACAAGAAGTGGTTATCCAGAAATTGTATAATTATGTGAAGGAATTATTCTGAGCCATGCCTTACTTTGTTGTTTACAATCTTTTCTAAATGACGCCAGAGAATGCAAGCAGCTGCATGATGCTCAATTCAATATTGATTTGTGTGAGCAACTCATGATTATTGGTACAAAACCTTTCATGATTTTCGCGTCTTATTTTGTTTCAGATTTTGTGTGCCCCACAATATTTGGTATATATGCTGACCCCCAGGACTGTGTGAGTTTTTATCAGTGTGTATGGTTCGTTCCGTTTCACTACAGCTGTGGGCCGGGTACTGCCTGGAACGATCCTTTAAAAGTGTGTGATTGGCCCGAGAGAGTAAACTGCGTTGTATTGTAACGAAAGACAATTTGCGGTTGAACTTCTAATAGACTGTCTGCAAAGCTGAAGTTCCCGCTATTTGATAACCTGGTGTAAGTTTGTAAATAGATATATATATATATATAAAGTTAATTTTTTTCTACAAAATATGAATATACAAGCATATAATTATCAGCTATCCGGACGAGATGCAAAGACTGATAACTTATGCTCGTCTGCTAACTGGGTGTGCTCTGTGAGGCCGTGATTATAGGATAAACATTAATAGTGTCACAAAAACGAAGATCCCAGAAACGACAGCTTCATGCTACTTTCATGATATTGTGCCGATTTGAGGGGCAGGGATATATATGACTGAGTATAAACATTGGTGAAAGACCTTCAGATGAGGTGTTCAGTATATTAATAGTTATTTTTGTACCGAAAGAGACATTTCTATGCCTTTCAAACTTTTCTACGGAACTGAACTAAGACCACATTGAACATCTTACAGTGATAACTGTTAACTGGCAATTTGTGACGAACAGTGTTAGTGTTGCTGTGGAACCGTTGACAATCTTATGGCTGTGATGATTATCATCACGAATATTGTTGGTTCATCGACGCATCTGTATATTACAATACCTATGATCAATAAAACGCATAGATATTATTATTATAACGAGTCTAGTGTGCAGGAATTTACAAGTGTCATAAAAAATTATCATGGGCAGGTAAATGAACTTTGAACCGTAAAAAGCTTTGATAATTGGTTTTAAGCTTCTTTATGGTTAAAGGTCTTCCCAAACGGGGTTTTAATCAGATTTAAAGTGACTCAATTCCAAAGATAATATTGTCAACTAATTTTAAAAAAATGTC
>JAVFBX010028863.1:0-17941 GCA_034783855.1 Mopalia kennerleyi | reverse complement strand
ATCAGTCAATCAATCCGCTCTCAATCAGTCAATCAATCCGCTCTCAATCAGTCAATCAATCCGCTCTCAATCAGTCAATCAATCCGCTCTCAATCAGTCATTTTGTGCAACAATCGATCAATGTGCCTGGTAAGTTCAGCTCCGTGAGTTCATTGTTCTCTTAATGTCACCGTTGACTCAAGAGTTACAACCATTTTAAATGAGTACATAGGACTTCCTCCAGATCGTTGGTTTGGACAGGATTCCCCCGGTTATACTGTACCAGGTAACCAAAGCGCATTTGGCGGATCTCTGAATGAGTAGAACGTACTAACAATGACAGGATAACAGATCGAGTGACAGCGCTAAACTTTCTGACCAGATCTGAAAAACCGTTATTTAAATTCCATAAAATACCAGAAGTTCGGTCCATGCAGGCCTACTCAGGTCTCCTGACGCCCGTTTCTCGGGTGTACGCATAGCATCGACGCCAGCGCTGGTTTACACCTGGAAAGCACAATTTTATCTGCACCTCACAACATTTAACTTGTATGCTATTTTACCCATATTGACTACCACATAACTACCTGTTGCCATAAATATTCTATCACGCGCAACGTGTGAGCCAAAAGGTTTTCGTGGAATCGACTCAGAGTTGGCAGTGAGCTGTTATAAGAAGACGTGCCTCTGTAAGAGACATTAGGATTGCTACAAACAAATTCGATTGGCAAACATTCCAAAGTAATAGAAGACACCACATGCAATGAATATCATATTTCGATTTAACTAGTTTGTGGCGTCGTATAACAAACAAGTAATAGCAATTTTGTCAAGAGTAGCATGATTTTATACTGGCCTTAAAAGCCTTTTGTACATTGCAACCATTCTGCCATTTTTGTATTTTGATTTCAAAACAGCTGGCATCGTCCTTTACTTTAAATGCAATGTATTCGCCGGCTTATTTATTTAATTGAATGCTTTTTGAATAGGACAACACTTGCTCTCAATTACGTCTAGTCTGATGAATGCAAACTTTACATAGTATTGCTTTTATTTCTTGGTTTTCTAAAAGTGTATTGTTGAACTATCGCAGGTTTCTTCATAGCGTGAAAATTTAGCAAAAAACATTCTAACACAATTTTCTCATCAGCCCATGGAGCATGGTGTAAAGTCTAACGGTTAGAGAGAGATGATCGGATATTGCACGAAACCATGATAATCGATTATGTTCTGTTGCATAGTCGCCGCAGTTCACACCAACTAGGGGCAGTCCCTTACAAACAGACGAGAAATCGAAGAAAGGGAAAACTTGCACATGTCTTAACGAACTGCTTAACTTGAAGACGCTTACCATTGACAATCTCTTCAATTTACCCCAAATAAAAATCAATTTCATTTTGGCAAAATGCAGGTTGAGGAATATAAACAATTGTTTATATTACTTTTTCACAAATCGAATTCTGAAGGTATGGATACCAAAACTTCCATTAAACTTAAACTTTGAGGTATCCTTTGCACACAGGTATATGTACTTAATGACCTTTCGGTGGTAGATCAATTTTTTGTACAAATAAACACAGTTTTGATTGATGCCCAAGGCTGTCGGGGTAAATTGCCTGCTATATAAAATCAGAGCATCAAGTCTCATTGGTGAAAGAGCGCTCCTATCGATCGAATTACCCAACACATCTTAAGAATCTCGAGTTTGAAATCAGCCATCTGTGTCAATCCCTATGGATTATTATATTCCGCAATTATCAGATGACGTAAAATTGCAAAACCGTGAAAATCAGATGCTGCAATGATCACGTTTCAGGAAGATGATATGTCACATAGATCAGATTGCTAAATAATCCAAGCTAAAATGTTGATAAAACCCGATGTCATGATCACACTCAATAGGCGTCTCTCAAATCAATTCTATACAAAATCTGTTTTGTGTTACACTGCTCGCTCTATCTGACAAAAATCCTGTTAAAAATAGGTTTGAACCTTCCTCAAACCACTTTTCGATTGGTGGTCTACTCATGTACATGTGATTCGCTCATATACTCCAGATATTTGCCAAAGTCGAACCTGTGAGTTCTACATCAATGGGACGCAGTAGGCCGACGCGGTAGCCACTGCTGGAATATATTCTGTTTTCTGTAATCTGCAAATCTTACCCCACGGGAGACATCTTGACCACTCTATACAAATCAATGGAGGACATCTGCCGTCATCTTTAAGTAACCGTATAGTAACGGCCTCTGGATATATCCTACTAACAAGTGTCTAATGTTGACCCACTTTAAATCGCATTTATTCTGAGTCGAAATTAGCAGAAAGAACATAATTTTACCAACAATTTCTCTCCAGCGTTTCTTGAACACTATATGGATTTCAAACACTGTCGCGATTGCCGTAGTTTAGTAGTTTAGCGTGTCGGCCTACTACTGTCGGTGTATCTCTCATGGATTCCATTAGGTACCTCAACCTCAGGGTTATGAGTAAACCATTCGATGCTGCTCCAGAAATCGTAGTATTGCTTTTTATGAGATTTGTTCCGGGATTTTCCACCGTATTGAAACGGACTAAACCTCGTCAGACCAGGGAAATACCCTTATGTACGACGTTAAAACCCTATCAACCGAACAAACAGACAAACAGACAAACACACAACAACAACAATCCTGACCTGATTAATGGACTTGCGTAATTAAAATAGAAAACATGTCATACCATCGACTCCACTTATTAACTAAGTCACGAAACAAGTTCCAATAACTAATTTGTAATAGAATATGTTCATCACAAAAACACTACCTGAGTAATGTTTGTTCCAATATTTATTAGCTGTTTTGTTTTTCTTTACAACATTACTCCTGAAATATATAGGTGCCAATTTGGAATATGTGCCGGCCATTTAAACTGGATTATACCGGCATATATGTGAAGCCGGGCTGTGATTTGTATTGAGCTCTGAATGAATGGTATACGGAGGGGTCTAATAATCAATTATCATTGCTATTACAGCCGGGCTAAGTTCACTAACTGCCCCTCACTTAGCTACGTTAGTCCAATAAACATGGTCCAGGATCGATATTGTACATTACTGTACTGCCGTCTCCACGTGATATTTCTGGCAACCAAGCTGAGCAGAATTTAGGAGATTATTTGAGCAGTTTGACTAAACTATTGCTTCGTTGTTAGCAGCGTAACTTTAATTTCAATTCTTGATTGGCTAATATAAAAACAAAGAGGATAACATTATTGGTTTGCGTTAATGTCGTTATATTTTATTTTGTGCAAATGTTAAAAGCTGACTTTTGTACCATGTTAACATACTGTTTGTCGTGTTCAGGAATTTTAAAAGTACATCATTTTTAAAAAAAAAGTATCAATGTCGTTCTCACGGAGGGTTGAGAGGGAGCTTCTTGTTGCCCTGGTGCTCTCATGCAGAGCTAAGAGGCAACATGAAGCTTGTCTGTGTGTGATGTCTTTGTATTACATCCTGTGATTGACCTCTCTTGTGTTTCGTTGTTACAAGTGACACCAAGGGTGGTTTCCTTCACCCGGTGGATTGCCGCACCGTCATGTGAGTGAAATAACCTTAAATACGGCGTTAAAGCCCAACCAGACAAACCAATCCGTTCTCAAATTAGGCAGAATTATTTTAACTGTCGGTCATTTTGCTCCATCTGTAGCGAATTGATCGAATGTAAAACCCTGTGCTATAGAGAGGGTTCTGTACCAGATGTGTGGGCCATTTGAGATGGTTTAATAAAACGTGATAACGTCTCTCTCTATTTGGGATGTTTGTAATAAAATGGAGTATAAATATGAATACCTACAAATAGTATTCAGTAGTTGGTAAGTATACAATTAAGAATATCGCCCCATTTATCTTTATTGTCTCGGTGGATTTTCTGTGTCGTCTTTCTCTCTTATTAACCGGGATTCGACCTCGCCTTATAGTGTACATGTATATATAGAATTATTGTACGAGGTGATCTATGGTGACAGTAATGGATACCAGTCTTAAATAGGGTTACAGTTGATAGCAATACATCTAATAATCGTTATATTTATATGATCTTTCGGAAAGTAATGGCTATTTACCCTAATATATGACCAGTAATCTATCGAATTAGGTTATCATGTAGGTTATATCTGACTAATGCAGCCCAGACTATACAAGTACTTATTTTTAAGTGGACACAAGTCCAAATAGCAAAACTTTATATGTTTTTCCCCAGTAAAAACAAAATGGTAAATCCTCAATTTGCTGTAAATCGGCGATTTCAAAATTGACTTCTATGAGATGCCATTATTTAAATGGGAAGCTAACAACTTAAGAACAAATTAATTTCCATTTCATGTTAAATCGAAACACGCCTAATCGATTCCAGCCATTTCGACAAAGAATTTCGCCCCATTGAGTTATGAGGTTACGTTGCAAAGTTATAAACATTTGCTGCACGGTGTGTCGTTTGTAACACCGAATTCAAGGATATATTTTTAGTTTTTCCTAAATACGGAGGAAGCCGGATAGGCCACCTCGATAAACCAATATGTGACTCACTCATTAAACTGATTGTCGACAGACGGACTCGAACCCGTCACTGGTACATCGAAGTAGGACTTGTAACGTAATAACTCGTAAAACCAACACAGATGTTGATTTGTGTGTTGTAGTTGAAATTGGTGAAATGTTAACTGTTTGGCGAGCAGAAAATTTAGATTCTGAATCATAGTGAGATTTGTCAGCGCACATTTGTTAACACTTTGTTAAGTCTTAACCGTGTGGCGCTGTCATTATTAAGGTGGTAATATTTAGGAGTTTTACCACTAACAAGCCTGTGGCGCACTACCTAATGTGGAGTCAACGTGCATATGTGCAGAGTTTTTGTAGAAGATAAAGTACGTTTATCTGATTTTAATTGACCACGGTTCATATAGGTAACGTGATAAATACAGCGCGGGCGGTTCCCGCCGGCCTTCAGTCAGCCACTAAAGCTATTGCTGTTCAGGCGTGCGTCGCAGTATCTGTTTGTGTCAAAGTATCAAATCGTAAAGAAATTGTTTAAAGAGTTTTTGTATAATCTAAAAATCATTTGATGGCGACTGGTTTGACCTTAAATTATGCAAACTCATTAAATATTGACACAACTTAAGTTATCTCTAGTCAGAAACTGTACATGAAGTGGTCCGACTTGTGGATTGCACGCTCAGAATACCTGAGGTTCTATCGCACTGCTTTATTGGCGCTGTACCAATTCCTGTTGTTTTACTATCTAACGCCAATTGAGGGATATGTTTTCGTGGTCAATTTAGCTTCCCGTTTGTTACATTGCTATTTTTTCTGGTTGTTCATTTCTTTGGTGTATGATTTTTAGATTTTTAGATAATATTGCGTTATTTATTTCAGCAAGGCATATAAAATTGGATACGTAGATGAATTTGTCTTCATGATCTGCCATTGCAAACCACTCATGGTAGACGTACACTGGGCTTCAAATACACTAAACTGGCCGACACCAGACGATGACTGTGTTTATACCAGTCCAGTATTAATACACACTTTATATCATGATACTTGTAGATCATGGATTATTGATCAAACTTACAAACAAATACCATATTTTTTTATTTTACTTTCACTTTACGCGTGTTAAGTCTTGGCATGCAAACCAAACTGTATACATGTAGACTGACATATCGGTGGGTATATCACCATAGATATTCTGACTGCAGAATTTCTATCTGGTTGTATTATCTTTAATCGATGTTATGTAATATTTGGCTGATTCAGATAGAATTCAATTACAGTATACAATGCCGATGCTTCCCCGTTGAATAGTTAATATGCACTTTATTTTGATGTTATTTCTTGTTTTGTAACTACAGGTATATAAATTTATTCGTGCGTATATTATTGTATTCGCCAATCAAGAGATATATAAAGGATATTGTAAAAAATTAAATGTTTGTTTAAAAAATATTTTTACAATAAACAGTTGAGATCAAGGACCACTGATAGAAGATTTTTTTTAGCATTTTGCGACCAAAGTATTATTGGTCGGGTCGACCAAGTTCTTCTAACAGGGATCCAATGAATATTAATAGTGCGTCTGCTATATACTGGTGTAGGCTACATTGTTTTAATTATACAATTACAACGACATCTTTTCTTTAAAGACAGTATCGGTTGGGAAAGTCGTTGTCTTTCGTACAGTCAACGGTAACTAATATTTTGACATGCAAGATTAAAGATTCTGATTTCCGAATGAAAGAACAACACTATTAGAACATCCGTTTGGCATCAAACATCTTCAAATGAAATATTGTCGTCAGCATCTGTTCTTTGTCACCGGTATCCAATTGTCAGATTCCAAAGTTGTTTCGTGTGTTCTGTTTAATAAAGCCACAAGAAGGTGTACGTATTTATATCAGACATCCAAGAAAACATCTGGAAATACAATGAAACATAAATAGACTGCGGAATGTATCCAACGCGGTCTCGTTTTGTTTCCAATGGACAAAGTTGCTCCGTTAGGTTTATATTTTCTGTTTGATGGGCCTTTAAATGGTTACCGATCACACACTGATAAAATACAGACTTCCGTACAATGCAGCAAAATATACACGTAAATACACCAGTCAATACTGCAGTTTATTTTAAAATGATTGACACCTTTCTCTGTAATCTCCATGTAGGCGTAACTAATAACAAAGGGACACAATAACAAAAGATAGCACGACTGCCCGATCAAATGTTACATAACGGGATTTAAACATCGTCATCTCTGTCATATTTTTCCTGAGAATATACTGTTTTACCACAATGCCACCTCATGTGGAGCGATTTCTATTTTACGTCCCGTTGCATTATGGCCCGCGTCCGAGGTTTAGTGCTTAGCATGCCCTGATCCTACTTGGGTGGACCATCATTCGTTCGAGTCCGCCTGTCGACCATCAGGTGAGTCACGCGATGTGGCTCTTGGAAAGCGCCGGTGTGGTTTTTCAGAGGCTTCTTCTCTGTTTTCCATCGTATTAAGTAAGTTACAGCGCGAAATGGGCGACCCGTAGTCATATAAGTTAAATACCATTGAGATCGACGCTGAACCCAAATAAAGAAAAAAAAACGTGAGGTCGCTTGTGTTACGGGACTTTTGCGAACGACCAACAAAATTCTATGCATTTTATCAGTTGAGTTAAGATGGACGCTTAACAGGCTCGCCGTGTACTTAAAAAAATTAACAGTAATTTCCTGATATACAATTTTACACTATACTGAGTTCATGGACACAAAGGACGAGTTAACATCATTTATAGCCTGTGTGCAATACAACACAAGAATTATCCACGTAACAGCATGCCCTTGCATAACACAGTCAAATACCGCCACTTATATTATCGCACCTCATTTTGTCTCGCCGACAGCATCACCAATAATGGTACAGCCCACACAGAAGAGGGTTTAAGTGAGCTGTATAGTCTGAGTTGTTATTATCTGTTATTGTGCTATTTTACTGACTTCTAGTGACATTACCGTCTGACAGCCAATGGAATATTAATGAAGCGTCGGTTGTTTACAAAGCATCCTTGGTTGACTTCCCGGGGGTTATGGAAAGTACATTACTGCAACCCTCCGCTCAGAGATAACGTTACGCAATTATTGGCAAATCATCTCGCTACGATTGGTAGACTGCTAGAATAATAATAACATCTATTTAGTAATTTCGCCATTTATACAGAATGTATGTGTCCAGCGTGGTAAGGGACCTCTATCCGAGAACAGTACATTTCAAGCATAATGATACTACCTCTCTATCGCACTAGAGGAATGTTAATTTTCCATTTTAAAATCCCCGGTCCTTTTTTTACTGTTAAAGTGTTTTGTCGATATATAAATGAAATATATGTATAATCCAATAAATAAGTAAACACAAAAATCCAACCAACTCACGCGCCCACACACCAGCCAGCCATGCGCACCTACCCACCCATCCAATATATCCTACATTGAACTGTTGACATACTTGCAGATTATTGAATAACATGGTTATTCGTACACTTTTAGTATCTACAATTATACCTCAATAATGTCAATTTACATTTGATTAACATGCATTTTGTTGCCAAGTTTTATCAATGTAGACTAAACCACATTTAGTTTCAATCTGCCGCCATGGGTAAACAAACATGTCTTCAGTTTTGTTCTGAATGAGTGTTTACTGATGTATGCATTTCGTTGCCGAATTGTATTAATCTCCTTTTCCTACAGTCTGTCATCTGGAATTAGAATAAGCCAATCAGCTGTGGCTACTATCCGATAGTAGTTATTTGGGTAACAACATAGCTACAAAATTGAAATGTCGCAAAGGCTGTAATTGCCCACTTCTCATCTCGATGTACCGCTCCAAACTTCGAATAAATAGACCTACCGGTATATAGGTTTAATATTCCATCGAGTAAATTCTGTATCCTTTTATTTGCTAAACAAGCTTAAAATGGACGTTACTGGCCCTTCTGTTAAAATGTCTAGTCGACAGTCAGGGTGCAAGATAATAAAATCGAAGGTTAGGCAACAGGTTAAACTGTATTTCCCAATTTTAAACAGGCCGCCGCCGTGGCGTAGTGGTTAGCGAGTGCGCTTTCTAACGCTTACTTCGGTTTACCGTTCACGGGATCGATTCCGTCTGTCGACCGTCAGGTATATGAGTGACTCACAAGATGTGGCTCCAGCAATCGCGGGGGTGGTTTTTACGAGGTTTCCTCCCAGTTTTTCACCATAATAGGACAAGGAACAGTTTGAAGTGGACATCCGTCGTCATATAAGTGAAATACCCTTGATAACGACGTTAAACCCAAATCAAACAAACAAACCAATTTTAAACAAGGGCGTTTTCAAGTCACGTTAAGCATATAACAGTTCAGTATCTCTACTATTATCAGACAGTATAGATGAAACCATAACAGCCTGTAATGAAACAACTTGAAATTACATAATTGGATACACTCTAACTGTATCTCTAAATAATGCTTCCCGGACCGCGGTCTCCTGGAAAGCGTCTGTGCTTACTAATCCTACTTTATGTACGGTTCACAGGATTGATTCCGTCTGTCTACCACCAGGTATATGGTTGAGTCACACGATGTGGTTCCGGAAATCTCGGGAGTGGTTTTACCAGGTTCCTGCCAGTTTTCCACCTAAATTAGACAAGGAACGTTGTGAAGTGGACAATCCGACGTCATATAAGTGAATTACCATTGATAAGACGTTAATCCCAAATCAAGCAAACAAACAAACAAACAAAATATAGCTACATTGTAAGATAGACTATGAGGGAAACATAACATTGCATCTAGGTAACTACGATAACCACACTCACACCATCACGTATTAATTTCGATAATTCTTTCCGGCTTGTTCTTAAATTAGTGTAATTAACAATTACGTTGATTGGCATTGCGAGTAAGATCAGTCACCAGATGTGCAGAGATCAAATTATTGAATTTATCCCTTACTGACCTTTACATGACTTGGTAACGCACCGAAGGCACGACTTAATAAGACCCGTAAGCGTGGAGCTTTGCCTGTTTACCCTCGTGCCAACCCACTCTCGATTGGAGACAGTCCGCGTCATGTATTCATAGGATACAGGGACGATCGTATCTAGTGATTGGTCATTCTGGAAATGTATTCCATCCGCTGCCTGGCCGCTCAGTTTGAAACGATTCCGCTGTAGCTCTGAGTTTGGCCGGCTTTTATTTAAAACCGACTCTCAAACACTGCCTCAGCGAAGAACTTTAGCAACAAACGTCAGTGCTTTCATATCGGAAGATTCGCCAGTGGGCTGTTGTTAAAGCTGTTATTTTATTTCCATGGAGTCAAATAACAAAGTGAAATAACTGCAAATTATAGAAGAAATGATGAAACCAACACAGCGTATTTTGTCTGGATTTTAATCTGTTCTGTTTCAAATTATACCCGCAAAGCCTTGTTGATATCGGCATCATCTCTGTGTAAGTGGGGAGTATAGCAGATTTCTTGTCACGGGATTTAATCACAGTGAAAAAATACTGAAAGTTGACCGGATGGTAAGATCAATAATGTGATGGAGACAATTTATTCTCATCTCGTTAGTCCATTTTATCAGTGCTGTTAGTCTTCACTTAATGTAACCTCAGGAGTGATGGCACCATCGGGCTGACGGGAAGTATTGCCGTATAACTCTCTGTGAAGACGCCCATCACCCTTTATTCGGGCTGTATGGTATTGTGCTATTTTGTAAAGTCTGCGTCCCTGTTCCTTCCCAAGTTCTGTGATAAGGATTAACAGAATTTGATTCTTGTGGAATTTGTGATCACTTTTAAACATCTTAATCAGTTTATGGTAATTCATCTTGGAGATTAATAGGCTCTGGTTTATTCACAGGAGACTACTTTGAAGATGTGTCACTTCTTTCAGAAACGGAGAATAGCACAGCACCCTTTGTTCAACATTGTCATTTAGCTGTTTTATTTGATAATATGGCAGAAAGATTGCTATTTCAATGGTCATATTGTATTCTAATAATACAGTTTTTGGATACAGCCTAATTACCGGGCACTCTGTACTGGAAGTTTTCTGCTGGTGATAGTCCTGCGAATGTGTTCATGATTATATGTTTTGTCAGTTAATCGCTGCTAAACAGGTGTTTTAGATAGAAGGTGAATGTACAGTAGATGCTGTGATATCATTTACTCTAATCCATCGGATTAATAGATCAGACGATTTATATTGATTCTTGTTATAACTTGTTAAGCTACATCAGTGTCTAAGGTCGTATTATTGTGTTATAGCCTTGAAGACAGACTCCTGAACGAGTGTATATGAGAAAAGTCAGGAATCTAAGATAAGGTTGTGAATAATGGCTTTAATCCAAGTCAACCCCAGTCCCTGTCGGCTCCTTGATCAGCCAATAATTTCCATTTTATTGGTATCAAATCTATCACTGAGCAGCTAAGCACCATCTTCTCTTCAGGTAGAGCGGCCGGTACTGTCTAGACCGCCCGAGCATATGCTCGCTGGAAAAGACATAGAACATCAAGCCCTTGGGCTCGCTCAATCACGATAGCGAAACAAACTCGCAATAACCGCAACATGGATTCCAGGAAAAGTGTGGCAACATATTGTGAAATTTGTAATTAGTTTTAATTTAATCATATTTGTTGAATCCTTGGATCCTTGATATCGACGTTTAGTGAATCGATACAGTGTCGTTTTGTTTGTGGAATCATAGACGAAAGTTGCCTTAGAGTCCGCCTATTTAACGTATTAAGTGATACCGTTATATTGTATGGAAGTCAAATCCACAGGTGTATTCTACCTGGTGTGTTTAACGTGCATATTTATATTTGTTTAATATCGTCTGCTTCAAAATGAGATTAACGTATTTTATTATTGTACTTCTCGTAGCGATGGATACAATAATTTTGTCACAATGTGACCATTTCAAAATTGCCGTGATTTTACCGTCAGACGATTCGCGGCTATTTTCTATACGCCACATAGCGCCTGCCATTGAAACCGCCTTGGATACCGTGGCGAATTCCTCTTACTTCCTAGATAACCATACGTTCAGTGTTAAATATGAGGACTCACTGTGCTCTATTTCCGAAGGCATCCACAAGGCCATTAATTTCTATATCCAGAAGGAGGCAAGCGCTTTCTTTGGTCCGGTATGTGATTACGCGGCAGCCCCTGTGGCCAGACAAGCCCGGTACTGGAACATACCTGTCCTGTCCGTCGGTGCTATGGCCAGAGATTTCAGTCAAAAGAAACACACCATGTACTCCACATTGACTCGCGTCGGACCCGTTTACTTACTCTCTCTTTCCCAATTCCTTGAGTCTGTTCTCCGTCACAATAAATGGTTGAGTTTTAAGACGATTTATGATAAATCGGGTCAGGATAATATCATGACTAATTTCTGTCAGCTTGTCACCTCAGCTGTTCATTATGGCATGCTAATATCAGCGACGGATATCAAACAGACGTTTTTCAGGATGGACCAAGCAAAAAGCATCGAGCAGATGCTGACAGATAGCATAGGGCTTGAGAATGGAGGTAGGTGTTTTTTGCTGTTGTAATCAATCTCTATTTGTCTCGACCCGTGTTCAGCATTGTGAAACACGTGTCGTTCAATCAATCAATATAATCTGTAACACCGTTACGACAAACTTCCCTAACTCTCATTATATGGTTAATACATGCAGACAATCTTAAGAGCATCCCTCAAACGGGACTTGGTCGAGGATTCTCGTTTTTACAGGGACCACACTTTGTCGGATAGGCAACAAATCCCCGATATAATCCTTAACAAATAATATCGACGTTGCACATGTATTTCTCACCAGAGCTCGGATTGGCTGGGTCGCACCCAAATAGGTGGTGGGGGGCTGGGGAGCTCTTGTACGGAAAAAGCTAACAGGGAAGTTCTGGTGGAGGACACTGACTGGGGAGCACTCCTATGACGGTCCTGGCAGGGGGACCACCGATGGGGGGTGGGGACACTGACGGGGGGCACTGCCCTGAAGGCATTGACTGGGGAGTTCTGACGGGGGGGGGGGCACTGCTATGAAAGCATGCACTGACAGGGAAACGACTGACTCGTTTCTTGGTATGTTTATCAAACTATTATTGAAGGAAATCCCAATCCTGATTGGGATCCATTCAGAATTTGTACACGTTTGATGGCAGTTACAGGTCCCTTGCTGTACGCTCCTTTTACTCAGTTTTTGGAAACAGCCCTTATCTTCTTAGAATAAATGCCATGGTATTTACCATCGTACTGGTTAACCTAACTTGACTGTGGCTCCGGCAATCGCGAGGGTGGTTTTTATAAGGTTTACTCCCGGCTGTTCTCCATAATAGGGCAAAGAACAGTGTGAAGTTAACAATCCGTCGTCATATAAGTGAAATATCCTTGAGTACGACATTAAACCCCAAATCAAACAAACAAACAAACCTTACTTGGTTGAAAGCCATCCGAACATTACAAGTTTGAAGAAAAAACTTTTTTTATATTAATTGATGATATGCAAAATATATATTTGCGCTAATTAAAAACTCACAAAAATGGCGGCAATATTTGTAGACCTAATAAAATGAAACTCAATTATTTCAGAATATACAATAACGGCCAAATTGGTCAATAAAATTCGGTGAACTGCAAAAATACATGTCCATTATTTCAAAAGTGAAAGCTATATATAAATATATCAATATCATTCTAAGACGGCCCATTTTGTTTTAGAAACTTTGATTACATTAGTCGAAATGTTTTGCAAAATTTATTGGAACTCCATTCCACCCAGCACTTAAACATGTGACAAGAACCATTCCCATTTGGAGTTAATGGTTGAATTTGTTTTCATCACACATGTACAAAATAACGTATTATTATACAATAGCAGCCGTATCGTTTTGCAAAACTGTTAAATATAATCCCACCATTGAGCTTTACAGAAGAAAGTTAATTTTGATGTTAATAGCTGAATTCATGTAAATAGTAAACAGATGTTAATATATAAAATTCACGCCAAGACGTGCTATTTTGGTTTAGGAAATATAGAAAAGTGTCTTAACTATATCCCACCCATGTCTTAACAATTGAAGCTGAAGCTATACTCAAAGCTGGAGCTGGCAAATTGAAGCATTGCTAGAGTTGTTTCTGTGTTCACAATTATGAACTCTGTTTTAATCGACAATAATTGTCACTTCTCAGTGGTCAGCTGACTGACCAGTATGACAGGTTCGATGGATGTCATTGTATTGAGCGAGAACAACCAGGTGCGTCTGTTAACCATCACCCGCCAGCAGTGTGCGTCTGCTAACCTTGACCCGCCAGCAGTGTGCGTCTGTTAACGTTGACCCGCCAGCAGTGTGCGTCTGCTAACCTTGACCCGCCAGCAGTGTGCGTCTGCTAACCTTGACCCGCCAGCAGTGCAGTATCATGAACCTTGTGTGAATGATAATCCATGAATCAAGCTATAGCTTTCTTATGTGTTGTCCAGATCAGCACTCTCCAATGTAAATGCATTATCAGAAGGTATTTGTTTTTTGCGCAGCGTACTTGTTATCATAGTCTATAGCCATCGCAAAACGTATACTCTTGCAATGCATCGTACATGAAGTTAACACTAAAAAAAAGTAATATTCAGTTTAGCAAAATGTTTGTTTGGCTCTCAATAACATCACAGGTAGGCCTTGCCTTTGTATTGTGTACCTTTTTCATAACAGCATGTTGTTTAAGCCTGGTAGTAAATTGTGTTAACTTATTTTTATGTATAAGTCGTTATCGGAGGTTTCATAGTTATTTGGTGGGCGGTTGGAGGGAGCTTCATGTTGTCCTGGTGCTCTCAGAGCTAAAGGGGAACATGAAGCTGATCTGTTTGTGGTAAGTGAAATACCATTGAGTACGACGTTAAACCCCAATCAAACAAACAAACAAACAAACATAGTTATTTGAGTTGTGTTATAATGGCGAAGGTTTGAGATGCAGTTTCTTGGTGCCCTGGTTCTATCAGGACTAACGGTTAAGTCGATCTGTGTTTGATGTGTTTGTATTACGTCCTTCATTCGTCCTGTAGGTGTCCTGTCTTGTTTGTTGCCAGTGACGTAAAAAGTGGTTACTCTCTGTAGCGTCAAGTGAGTAAAATAACGTTATAGGTGCCCGTGGTATGTTGTCACCTTTTCCCATAACAGTATATTTCCTAAACCTGGATATATTTCTAGACTAATTTATACACATAAGGCGTCGTCAGACTTTTCATCATTATTTGAGTTGGGTTGCAGAGTGCATAATCGCCGTCAGTTCGCCCATGGTATTTCCCCCACATGATTCTCTCGCAGCTGTCACATTACTGGACAGTGTGAGAAAACCGTCTCCTTCCACGGACGCATTAAATACATCCCAGGTGGTGACCGGCCCAATCAAAGAACGATTGTTTGGCGGATTTTAATGTATTCTCTGATTACTTCGCCTGGTTCTTGTTGTTACCTAAATACACCTCAGATTCCAATAGTGGCAATATGAGGTGGAATAAGCTGCTATAGAGAAACATTGATTGATATTGGTGATCAGTCATTGTGACGGGAAACATATTGGTTAGTTTTATCTTTAATTCGTCATAATGGAAAAAGCCCAGTTTTGGAAGAGAAATGATTTTATACATTGTCAGAATCCGAATGTGCATTGCCAGATAAGAACTTCGCGTGACACGTTGAGATTATCCGAGCAAACTGCCTTAACATCACCCTGTTCACATGGAGGCACGCGATCAATATACCTGTACATTTCGTACAAACCACTGAGCAGAACCATTACAAACAAACAACTCTGCAATTCTCCACATCGCTACCGAGTTTACGAAATGATACTTCTTATAAATGTGATCACCGGCTACAAGAAATATCGTGTTAGTCTTTTCACCTGCCTTGTCTCCATGTCTATTTTTATAAGCCAACCGGTAAAGGGGCATAGATTATATAATTGTCACTTGGCATTTCCCACCTATAACCAGTGGGTGAGCCAAGAGACTAGTGGCATTAGCGGCGAATCTGAATAAATCGATTTAGAGCTGATTTACAGCGTGTGATATGACTCTCTTTAGGGATTTCAGATCTCACTTAAACACTAACTTAGTCAACGTTATGTCAGTCTGATCCCCATCCATTCAAATTTCTTAAACAGATTATCCGAAAATGTAAGTCCCGGTGTTATCGCCCTTGAACACTCAGGTTTAAGCCACTAGCAGCAGCCACTAAATTTAAAATCTAATAAGTAGCCATTCGTTGCAGTGTGTTGAATCTTGGCGAGTGGATGATATGTGCAGATGCCACACTCTTTTCTCAACCATGTTAAGCTCCAGTTAGATTACTGTGATGTGTTGGCAGATTTCCAGATGGGGGACCATGTCTCATATCACACTGATGATCCGCGGACCATGTCTCATATCACACTGATGATCCGCGGATTATGTCTCATATCACACTGATGATCCGCGGATTAATTTCATTAGACTTTCCTGTCTTAGACTTTCTGGACACTAGGGTTCAATGTTAGTATCATTCAAACCTTCAGCGAATGTCCCGTCGTTATGGTAATCGCTTTAAGGTATGTCCTCCTCTCCATCTCCCTTTTCCATCACTTGTGTGATTTGTGTAGGGTAACCAATGTACGTGTCACTAAACTGAATATATGGGGAACAGGCACAGCTTACACGGCTAACGTCTTTGCTTGAACCCCTGTATTTCTCAGGATGTTTAATTCGACGTAAGATTTTTGTCTGGATGTTCATTCCGACGTTAGATTGTTTTAGTGATTTTGACACCTGGTTTGTCCGAAAGCAGGCTTAATTATTAATATTATATCCTGTCTTTGTACTATAAGCTAATCCACCAAAAATAAAGAAAATACCGTAAATTTACCCTGTCTTGACGTAACGATGATTAACCCGTCGTCACAATCTTCAGGAGTCTTACGCGTACCAAGGCTGATTTTGAAGGTCAATGTTAAATAAGATTCTGTCGCTGATCTATAACGTATGTTGCTGCAGTATACTATTATGGAACACTTTAAGGTTCTTCAGTCATGGCCTAGGTGGAACCCTTTATGGTTCTGTATGGAACCCTCACAGCAACTGTTTCTTATATTTTCATCCTTTCCTTTTTATGAAAGAACTGTTTTTGTCGTAATGGTATATAACCATCCTCTTTTCTAAACAACACTCAAAGAACCATTACTTCTAAGACTGTATGTAGCCGAAATGTTGTACCTGCCTACCTGATGTTTGACTTCCATTGTTCGATTCCACAACGGGTGTGTACATTTGTTAAAAAGAACGTTGTCCCCAAAAAACAAATTGTTTCTTTGTTTGCTTGTTACATTCGGGTTAAACGTCGTACATAAGAGAAAGAAAATCCTATTAATTATAATAAAGACGAAAAATACTAGAAATGGTCAAGTATTCCATATAATATAGTGTGTTTAATTGATGTTTAACGCCATACTTACGGTTGTTTCACTCATCTGACGGCGTGCCAGCCCAGTTTTTTAATGAAACTACCCCGATCCAAATGGAAACAAATAAAACATAGTACGTTCACAAAACAGAATGCAATGGCACAACAAACAGATGAGCTTTGTGTTTACTCCTAGCTCTAAGAGCACCAGGACAACAATAAGCTCCCTCCATAATTATGAGCACTATACTGGTATCAGGATTTTAACCAACTTCCCTCCTCCGCTATATTACCCTTTAACCGGACAATATATTTTCGACAAAGAAACACTTTTTATTTTTAATTTTCAACTCTTTCCCATAAGAAGTGTCCAGTAGTGAAATGCTTGATCACGGATAGCTACCGCCATGCTGGATTACAAGGTACCTTTAATACAGAGTTAATGTGTTTATGTAACATCGATTCGATTTTATGTCAACTTGTGCTATTTATACGGCCTTACACCCTCGTGGTTTCCCGACAGCCGTTGTTTTATTAACAGTCAGGCTCACACAAGTTTCACCAGCGGACGCTTAGATGTGACAGTGTTGCTATTTCACATTCGCTACACACTCATTTTGTTTCTAACTTGGGTTGTCTTATCAAAGAAGATTTTAGTCCCTTATACGAGATCCACTCCGCTGAGAGTAATTTAAATGATTATCTAGGTGTTACCGTTTACACCATATTAAACACACGTATTATTCTCACATCTGTTTGTTAGGTGTTACCGTTTACACCGAATTGAACACACGTATTATTCTCACATTTCTTTGTTAGGTGTTACCGTTTATACCATATTAAACACACGTATTATTCTCACATCTGTTTGTTAGGTGTTACCGTTTACACCATATTAAACACACGTATTATTCTCACATCTGTTTGTTAGGTGTTACCGTTTACACCATATTAAACACACGTATT
>JAVFBX010028862.1:0-28903 GCA_034783855.1 Mopalia kennerleyi | reverse complement strand
CTGTTTAAAAAACCCCCCCCCCCCCCCCCCTCGCCTTCCACCACCACCTTGGACAGAACTGTAAGATAAAGCGAAAACATCAAGAAGCTCATTTTGATGTTATCTAGTCATAAGAAAGAAAACTGCAAAGACTACGCGAATAAAGTCTTAGAATAACGCGAATTGCATGCGAAAAGCTACTGTGTACGTTAACGCGAGTTATTGGATAGTACAGAAGACACACAACAGTTTGAAAATAATTCAACAGATTCATATATATACCAATAATCAGTTTAATTGTTGGACGTTCTTAACTGATGTGCTATATCTCGGTTATTTGAACATATATATAATTAAACAGGACAGAATCCCATTGAAGCATTGAAAAACAATTTCATGAATGTTAATTTAATCGTCACCATAAAAGCCATGTAAGACAATATTTGTTATAGTCCCAGAGACTAATTCAAGATTCTTTGCCTCTAAAATAAACGCAAATCTGATTTCTAGCAGTCCACCAACTCGATAATGTTGAGATTGTCTCAGTGTGGTATATACTGTAGGTTACACTAAGTGAATGTCTGCTTTTACAAATGAGGTTGAAACAATGAAGGAAGCAGACGACTGTAGTTTGTTAGTCGCAGAATTGAGTTGAAGTCTATCAGTTTTGACACGTGGTCCAGCGAATTCTAAACCTGAGGTAAAGGCTTTCTAGACGTAACGGAAGTGGCAGCGCCTTAATGATGGAGATTTCTCCCCTCGTGGTCAATCGCGGGTCTTGTTAGGCCGGGTGCCGCCCGCCAATTGGGGTAATTACTGCTTACTGCCAAGTCCACGGTCTGAGGCTACAGGTCAACAGCAAGTGACCAAGGGTAGCAAAGTGTGGCCGTAATCTATGAGGATCACAAGTGAAGTGGCAGGCGGCCTGGCAAAGGTGAACACGTTACCAGACCAAGTACACTCCACCCATAAATATATATGAAGAGGTGGCCGTTACTGGCTGAGACTGTCTGAGAACAAGACAAGAAGTGGACAGCACTCGATGGCTGTCGGACATAATCAGAGAGTTTAAGACAAATCACCCAGAGCAGGGAGAACTGAAGAGAAATTCACCAAAACTCACACTTTAATCAACAGTCTTCTATGTAAACATACAGCAGTGGTGAAATAAACTTTTTGGATGCTGCTCAGTGGGTTTTCTATGATTAAAGATTCCGCTGTAATGAACGCTTTTCACATACCCCGGCTGCCCGAATTGATATTTAAAAAAAAGATTCCTATTGAGCCAATTGTTATAGATGTATATTGACGATTGTTTTTGTAACAGTCTATGTTATAACTTGTCTCATCAACAGATATATGTAAAGGACAATGTATTTTGCAAACTTAATTTTAAATTTATCACATCCATTAATTATACAAATGTGAGAAACCAAAAGTATATGGTCTCACGCGAACGACATGCACGAATGTATATTGCATTACCTTTGTTAGTTTTTCTCTCGCGAATTCTGTCGAATTATATGTGATAAACTGGAAGCTAGTGCCAGTTAACTCTTGACGCGAAATCTGCCATGCTATATATATATATCCAGTAAACGGATGTCTTATGTCGGGTAACTGTAGGATTTCTGTAGAAATGTACCTGGTTAACTGGTGGCCGGTTGCTCGAAGCCCCATTATATTTAATCCTTTATTAGATGACGTCACGCCATGTTGAGGGTCTATCGCGAACCCGGTATTAGCAATTTAATCTGGTGTTAGCCGCTAATATTCTTTCGAGCACTT
This sequence comes from Mopalia kennerleyi, assembly GCA_034783855.1. Lineage (NCBI taxonomy): Eukaryota > Metazoa > Mollusca > Polyplacophora > Chitonida > Mopaliidae > Mopalia > Mopalia kennerleyi. The sequence goes on along the minus strand of JAVFBX010028862.1, from coordinate 27,136 downwards.
GGCTCCGGGCGTTTGGTGCTTGGAAACTATTTATCAGAAATGTGCTATACCGCATCTGATAAATTAACGCTAAAATGAAATGCTGAAATGCTACACCTTTTTTGACATACGCTGTCGTAAATTGGCGCAGAAAGCCGAGAAACTCTTTACGCGGAATCTTCCACACTCTGTCGAATAAAGTATAAAGCGAAGAATTGGAAATTCTTTAAGCGAAATCTTCCGCACTCTGTCTATTAAACTATAGCGCACAAATCCCGGAAACTCTTCACGCGAAATCTGCTACACTCTGTCCGGTGCGTTAAGTCGAGAAGTTCTTCAAAAGAAATCTGCTACACTACTGTCCAGCAAATTGATGCGAATAACAATTAAAGTCAGTTCACGTTTGCGATATATTGGAGAAAATTCTTTACGCTGACTTTTTTTTTTACATTTATATCCTGTACACTTGCTCAAAATGACCCGTAAACTATTCATGCGAAATATGCTACATTTTGTTTTGTAAACTGGTGCGTAGAATCGGGCAATTCTTCACATGAAATCGGCTTCATTATATAAAGAACGAATATTGGTCGGTACATTATGCGTCTTTGGAGTATAGTCACTTTACTCTATTACATTATGCGTGTAGGCCTATTTATATATTTGAAAAGCCAGGATACTCAGTGGTGCAAATATGTATATGTGGTGAAGATCCTATAATACCTTTAAAGCAACACTTAATGCAACAGTATCGATATGAGCAGCACGAAATAAACAATTCCGATGATATTCTACTATTCGTGGAGAACATGTAGCATTCATTAAAACCGTCCCCGTATAACCTCCATGACAGTGCGTACAGACTGATTGGTCATAAACCAAGAACATGCATGTTGTGCAGTAATTTCGTGACTTTTTAAATTTAACAAAAAATTTAATTGTTCATAAAACAATTTTGTCTCCATTAATTTTGTCGCACATAACCCATTTTTAATCTGTTGGGACGTCCCGTATAACTGTGGGACGAGTAGAGATCCCCCACGTGACTTCCCAGCAAGAACGTGATGGCGAGTTTATACCAAAGTTGCATTCTGCATTGAAAAGCTTCATTGTGCTTGACTGTTACAACATGAATATTTATTATTATGTCTTTTAATTGTTATGTCTTTTTCCTTTTGAGGAGATTAATTGGTGCCTTAATGTATTTTAGCCGCACATGCGACATTATATCATGTTAGCACTGAATGAGTGCGACTCGGGAATATAGCTATTTAATAACTGATTCCATGATACCTCCTCTGGCCTCCATGTTAAAATGCCAATAATACAATCTTGTCAAAGTTGACGAAGACTTTCAATACACATTATAGAGATACTTATATTATTAAGATAATAATGGCCATGCAACTATAAAACAAAAGAGGTGTGCAAACCCAAAAATGTGGAAAAGTATAATAATTTTATGCGGGCGTTCCTTGTACATGATTTCCTAGGGTGGTCAACATTCTCATTGTTAATATACAGATGGTTATTAAGTACCAATTCGTCTTAGATAACAACCTTATTGCCACCTACTTGTTAGGGAATATTATTGTTTGTCCATCTCATTTCTCCGTATACTAGTATATGTATATTTTGTTTTCAGACATGCATGGTGGTTTTGACCGTTTTGTATGTCTGGCTTAGTATTTCCTCATTGTAATTGGAGAGGAGATGAAATGTACCTCACAGGTTCGATGCCGCCGATCGACGTGAATGCGGGGATTGCGAGGCAGATTTTGTATTTTTTAAAAATCGTGTTTCTACTAAATGTATGTGAAGTCGTCACATATATACTTGAAACACTCGTTCAAGCTACTAGTACGAGGTGAACATAAATACTCGTTCAAGCTACTAGTTCGAGGTGAACACAAATCTTCGCTCAAGTTACTAGTACGAGGTGAACACAAATATTCAATCAAGTTACTAGTACGAGGTGAACACAAATACTCGATCAACACAAGCTCCTAGTAAGAGGTGAACACAAATTCTAGACAACACAAACTATACTGTTACGTTTGTTAATTTTATACGATTTGGATTTAACGTCGTACTCCATGGTATTTCACTTATAGGACGACGGATTGTCCACTTCACACTGTTTCTTGCCTAATTTCGGTGGAAACCGAGAGGAAACTTCGTAAAAACCACCCCTGCGATTGCCTGAACCACAGCATATGTGACTCACTCATATACCAGAGGGTCGACAGACGGACTCGATCCTGTGAACGGCACATCGAAGTAGGATTTAGTAAGCGAACTCGCTAACCCACGTCCGCGGGCCTATACTGTTACGAGGTGTACACACATACTCGATAAACACAAGCTTCTAGTACGCGGGGAACACAAATACTCGACCAACACAAGCAAATAGTACGAGGTGAACACAAATACAGCAAAAAGGCGCTAGTGTTTATGTTCTCAGTGACATTTGTCCGCTTGTTCGATTGGGGTTTATCTGCACTCCTAAAAACTATTCTGATTTTAATTGTGGAAATTAACTCACTCAATACTAACAGTATTCCGATGTCCAAAGTCAGCACGATATGAGTGTTTGTTTGATTGGGGTTAACGTCCTACTCTAGGGTATTTCACTTATATGGCCACAGATCGTCTACTTCACATTGCCCCTTGCCTAATTACGGTGGAAAACCGTTAAGAAACCGCGTAAAAACCACCCCTGACAGAGCTGCATCGTGTGACTCACTCATATATACCTGAGGGTCGACAGACGGACTTGATCCTGTGAACAGTATATCAAAGTTGGATTATTAAGCGCACTCCCTGACCATTAAGCCACTGCCGCGGGTCTAGTGACATTTGAAACCTGTATATATGAGATTGCTGTGTTTAGTTTCAAATATTGTTTTCTCGCTGTTACCATTCTATCGGTCTCTTTCCTTACAAAATGGCGTCTTCTTTTCGTATACTGCATCCGTATCGGAGACAGAGTATTATCAAACAGCTTGTTATATCGTGTTATGCTGGAAGCGAAGAGGAGTGGTATAACTGATTTTCACGTCTTCGGGCTGTCCATTTGTCGATCGACCCACGACTTGTATACCGATTAAAACAGTACCTCTAAATGACACTCACCGCATGGTAACAGAAATGACCAATGAATAACATCTTACACCTGTTTCATTTAAAAATCATGGCTATTAGTGACAGTCGCGAATTCAGAGGTGAGTATACGAAAAAACATGTAACGCGTTGCATTCTCTTGTTTTTAAAGGACTATATTCCATAATACAGTTTTAATATAGACCGACATGTACATAACTCTATATGTCCACTGATATTTGACCGACATGTGCCGAACAAGATTGATTGTTTTCTATATTCGAATCTCTCTGTTGGCAATAGTTTACTTTAAATTTCGATCGGTATTTGTTGATCTTTTTAGTTGTTTTCCAAATAATTTTACCAAGATATCTAATTTTTTCTTTAAGTGGTATTATGCTAGTTGAAGGAACACAAGGTAAACCTCGACTTAGTATGGATAAGTCACACAATGTTTTTCTCTCTTCCAGGGATCGTTTTCAATTAAAGATGTCACATCAGGATATCTATAGTTGTCATTGAAGCGTTTTTGAGCAGCATGTGAATTACTTTTCAGTATAGAACGATTAAACAAACGAACGTCTCCCGTCAGGCCTATGGTCTCAATATATGGTCTCAACATCGTTGGGTTGTGCAGGTAAGGATTAGGTTACAACTGGTAATGTTGGTCAACTCGTATCTGTTCAATGTTCTAGTTGTAGGTAGACCAGCCATAGAGTACAATTTGTATTCGAGCGATCTGAGGGATGCCGCATTGACAATAAGGAACCATTGTCAACATTCGAAATTCGTCCTTAGCGGTTTATATTTGAGAAAAAATACAAGATGTTCAAAACATTAAAATAGCAACCAAAAAAAAGAAAACAATCCAGAAACGATTGGAACTAAAAATAGAACGAACTGTTTTTGCTTTTAAATCAATTTTGCTGCTTAAGCAAGTGGCAATAGTTAAATGCGCAAGAGCAGCCATACTGTGTGTTATTTGGGGGGAGAGGGACCTACAATTAAAATCTGAATTTACTTGCGTGAATTTGTTTTTACGTTTCACAAGATTGTTAAACTAAATAACGGCCCTGTTGGTCTTTGATATTCATGGAGATCCAATGACCATCGTCACTGCAAGAGTTTGAATGTAATGTTTCAAATCTGATATAAATCGAATATTTATACTGACGTCATTGTAGAATTACTCAAAGGAAGCCATGTTGCTTTGCTTAATTCCGTGAAATGCAATCCCATGAGTTGTCATTCGGTGTGTTAACAAGAGGAAGCTGTACAATCGACGTTTGAAGTTTATCGTTGCATTTGTTTCAAATTATCGCATTCACAACACACACAGACGTGAACATACAATTACGCAATAACCGTCATTGCGTTTTGCAAAACTTGTAATGCAATCACATCCATTGTCTTACGAGAATATTATTCCTGGTCAGTGAGCTTGTTTTCGAACTGTTCACAGCATTTTTGACGGCCAGGTGGGTTGCATTTCTATGTCCCCGACTCCTGCCAAAGCAGCGGTTGACAACTAATAACTTCAATTTATTGCAGTAAGCAATTGTTTCCTTGATCGATGCCTGTATTTTTGTGCAGTTGCTTGAAAGGATATCGGACCGTTTAAGTATATGATTACGTAACAACATATCAAACGCACAAGATTTGAGATTTCTTTAAAACTCGATTAAAACAAATCAGATGATTAATATGCTTTGGTTTCCATTTGTTTTAGTTGAGTTTTGTGGCAATTCTCTGATCAAATCTTTTTAAGGGGACTATGAAACGTCAATTATAATGTACTCCGCTCTTCATTAGAAAATAAGCGAGAAGACAAAAAATCTTAAAGACTGCATGATGCCTATGGTTTTATTTTCACTTTTTGTGGTATCGTACAGAAGGAGCTCCCTATATATGTAGTTTGCATATCTCAAAAAGTGTTGGAGGATTTACAACCAGTATGGTTCTTCACATAATGGATTAAGTGACCGCTACACTTACACAGGGAAAACATAGAGAAATCTTTGATACAGACATAATCATCTACCATTGGTCAGCTCGCTCCCCTTTTATACTACAAATAGCTGAAATGGGTTAACATTCTACTACAAAAGTATTCTAAAAATAACTTTGCATATCCTAGTTTAAAACTCTAGGCTACCATTGTTTGGGTTAACACATATTTATTGAAATTCATTATTATTAACTTTTATTACACGTTTGTTCTTCCCCGATTTGTGAGACAAAAATTGCACCAAAAACACTCCAGTACATATTTTGTCTCAAAAAGACATATTAAAAAAAATATTGCACAACATCATCGACGTATAATTACAAATTGCGCCTAGCAGTGACCAGCTATACATGATGATCAACCGAACTGATTTAGTCGAAGCTTCCCGCAACCCAACTATACACGGACATTACACAAGTATTGGGACAAAAGTCTTTCCTGTACCTGTATCCCTTTTGTCCAGGCTATTGTCACATTTCTGTGAGAATACCACATAAATCATAGATTTTGTAAGTTTCCAGTTTGTCCACATAAAAGCATACAGTAACAAAGGTACATAAATAATTATTACATAAAAAATAAAGCCATAGCAATTAAATACCAGGTAAATTTGGAACTAAAAGAGCGTTTAGTTGATATAGAAAGCTTGGAATGAGATCATTTAAGGTATTGGTAAATTATTTCCATGTCATGGTTAGATTAATTTGACTCACTGTTGAAAACAGTATGTAATAACTGGTCAATAAATTTTCCGCAATGCCCAATTCGATCCATCATTAGAGGATATATATTATCAGATCTATAGTCCCAATATTAAATATTTCAACAAAAACAAAAATGGCACCATATGCAAAATAAAAGATAATGAGACAGTTTAGTCATAAAAGTCTTTGAGATTTCTAAAACTGAGAATCAAGTGAGCATGTCAAATAAATAGGAAGGGAACTTAATAGAGGTTATCAGAGAGAGATTTAACACTTCTGGATGGTTTTCAGGAGACAGTTTAGCCAGGGAAATTTAGTCCTGTACCAGCAGCCATTTCAAGACACTATATTACACAGTAAAGAAATCTTAATGAGGAACTGAGGCTTTGGAGTATTGGTCACACAATACGAAATCCCAACCCTGTCTTCCACCATATGCATTTAGACATTCACCTCAGATCAGCTGGTCTGGTTCTCACAGCAGATCACACTTCATACCAGCTCTTCCAATGCCAGCTTTTGTGAACATCCGAGCGGGAAGAACAGCTAACGTCTCCGCTTAAGGTTTCGTTTTTCTTCCCTCCTTAGAATTTGCTTTCCTGGGTAAATTGCGTCCACAAGACAAGACACTTGGGAAAGAGGTTATAGAAACCGGCTGACGCAACTCCCATCAGTTTGACTGGCCGAGAAAATCCTTCTCAGGCCAGAGGCAATCACGCTGCCTGGTGTGAACAGCGAGACACTACGAGATTTGTAAAGTCCAGTTCCTCGTTATGACTATGTCCTTTCTGATGGGTCTCAGCCCAACAGTTATAAGTGTTCAGATATGAGAAGCGAGACGGTGACTCTCTCTCCTTGTTATTATCCCAGTCTGCTACCACAAATATACATTTATTTACAAATACATGGATCAGATCTAGTCCAAGGAGATTAAGGCTTTTTTGTCAGTGATGATCAGTTGAAAACCGTTATAGTCCCCACAGTCTGACTATATCTATACAGAATACAAGTGTTCACACATCACAAACATATAAATTACTATGACAAGTATGTACAGGGCTGTCCAATCAGACAAATGGATATCTTTATATAGCACACTAGCTGCTCTCTATCAACAATAATACATCGCAAGGACCACGTTAATAATATTCCTATATATTAGACTTTTTACTAAGCAAAAAATTTAAATAAACATAAAACCATGAGAAATGACACAAACACTTAAAAATATACAATTAATGGATGACTTAATGGAGTTCTAATATTGCACAAATGGTTTTGTTTTTTGTTGTACATATCCCTTTAAAAAATGCCATTTCCTCCCACAGATTGACTTAGATGTAAAATGACTGCCAACATACTGGTTCTGTACACTGGCCATGATGGCTGGGTTTGTATGTTGAGATAGAACTAGATGCCCCCTGCCCAAACATACACACATTCATATATATTAATACAGTAGATATACATAAATAAATAGAGCACATATTGAAGTGATGAGTACATGTCTGGGTTAATCGGAACACAGCAATCTTAATTAAGTAGAATAACACCGATGAATAACTGCTGCTGGTCCCTAACTTAGCCAGACCGTCACTGGTCAAGTTGTAATGAGTTAATGAGTGTGTGAACCTCAGGGCGTAGCTAATGCCCACAGGGTTCAAAAATACTCCTAAAACTGGGACAAACAAAAACAATGTACACAAAATTCAATTCAAACAATAATTCTAAAAAGAGCAAACCCTTAGGAGTGAACAATGATCTGTGCAGCTGATATGTCATGATCTTAGAAATTCTATAAAAATTTGTAATAAAAAATGCAACATTTAATTTTTTTACATACATTTCCGTATTTACATGTTTTAACACTGTGTGCAATAAGATTTCTCCAATGATTTACCAAACAAAATAAAAGGATGTTTTGGGACTCAAAAATAAAATTAAAATAAACTTTCACTAAAATTCTTGCGGACTAACAAAATGAATGTTTGTAATGAAATGTGAATAATACTATAACATAATAAAAATAAAACCCTTCTCAGAAAACTACAGAATAAAGCGAATTCCAGGTGTAAAATAAAAATGATCGGAGTCAAATTAACGATAATAAAATCAGTAGAACAGTCACCAATTTGTAAATATATTATCTATTCAATAAATAAATTTGCATAAATTAGCATACTGTGTCAAATACTTTAAGTTCAGCCAATCCTAGACATAGCCGAGCAATGGCTATACAACTATATTAACCTGACACAAAATAAATTAGTAATAAATTAATTCACCAATGATTTAAAAGTAATTTAACAAATCCAATTAGGAATGCTAAACAATAAATTAAGAAAAATAATAATATACATTATATGATGGAATGATATAATAATTTAAAACAGCACATAACAAGAAAACGATAACTTCAATGGAATGCTTTGTGTTGGCAAAAACGCCAAAAGAAATAAAAGTTCTGCTCTTAAGCGGTATGGGAACCATGCATTCTGAGTGGATTAGAAAAAAGTTCTGCCTCATGTGATAATGAGGTGTGCTTTTAGTCTGAAATGAAGTCTACAAAAAGGAAAATTTGAATTGAGCTGCTCAACTTTTGCTGCAGGCTGAGACACTTTCTCTTGTGTTATTTCCCTCATCATCCCTCCACTTGTCCAATGATCGCCGCCTCGCGTTCATGAAGAAATTTGCCACTGTCGTCACTTCCAGGCCTAACTGCTGGGCTATTGTGGCCTGCATTTCTTTGGATGGACGTTTGGTCTCCTTGAATATTGCATGTAAGGTGCGACGCTGGATATCTGTGAACACCAGGCGAGGTTTCTTTGGGGGACGATTTTCCTGGGGTGGGCTCTGTGACTCTTGTTCTTTTCGTTTACAAGCTGAAAGAATAAGAAATAAATCATGTCAACACTAATACTAACACTACTATTTTTAACATATTTTCTTCCCAAAAGACCAGGTGTTTATCTCCAAAAACACTTTCTATTGAGAAATCCTGTCTATAGAGAAAGTATATATTTCTTCATAACTTTCTGAGCATCAACATAAAGAGAAAAATAAATCTCAATCTTCCTTTAAAAGGATGATAACATGGATTTGATGTAAAAGTCCTGTAAATAATGTAACTCAAAGTAACATGCTGTCAATAGTTAGAGTTATATCTCCATACTATAACTAGTATCTTCTTGTCACATTTAAACAACACCTTAACTATGAAGATACCCTCACAATTATTATTATGACTAAAGAAAGACACTGTTGCAAGTGACCAAAATAAAGTTAGAAAAGCTAAACAAGATAAGCAACGAAAGCAACAAAAATAATAAGCACTAAAATCAGAAAATATGTTGGATTATGCTTGTCACTAAAATGTTTCTGGTTGTTACTTAAATTGTTAAGCTCAGCTGACATCATTTCGTCTTTCTAGATGTGCTTGACAGCGGGTGACTTCAACATCTATTTGTAGATGTGTTAAAAGTGAAACACGAGACAAGTTTTCAATTCTTTGTACCCATATAGAACAACGAAAAAACAACCATCCCTTCCTTATTCTTAGTAAGAACTGATAGTCATGTTTCATATATAATATATGTAATTTATTGGTCTGTAAATTTCATTCACATGCAAGATATGAAACAGATAGCAAGAGATGTGAATTTTGCCGGAAATTAACCTTACTGGCCCGCATGAATAAATTTGGAATATTGAGGCAATTTACCGTAATTCTGAGGGTGTGACAACTCCATTTTTACGTCTTCCAAATGTACTAAAAAACAAATATGTATGAATATTTAAATTTCATAACCAAACAGAAAAAATAAAACATTACTTTTTTTTTTTCAAATAAAATAATCTTGACTTAGTTATATATACCCAACCAAACATCTGAAAAAACACAGAGGGTTTATATATGTCATACGAAAGCCCTTAGTATTAAAAGGAACCCTGGTAAGAAACAATGAGTTATCAGCAATGACTTAATCGTCCTCAAATTTCAGACTTTGAGTAACAATCTTACATTTGAGATTTCCAGTAACAATCATGATCTTGACCTTACATAATTAGATTATTCACCCAGGTTGATCATAAAAATAAATATTTATTAAATAGCATTGGAGGAAAGTCCGAACCCACAAATTGGGTTAACTGAAGATATTTAATATAAGTGAACAAACTCCTTTGATAATTGATTGATAGGTTCAAAATTTTATAAGACATGAGTGTTTTGATCACAACACTAGTGACAACCATGCAATCACCGGGTAAGAACAGTCAGTAGATTAGCCAATAATGAAACATGCAGATACATGTATGACACAACAGAGAATACAATGTTACAAATATCAAATTAATTTCAGTATCCCTTTTTCACCAAAACTTAAAACTTTAATACAGTAAATCAACAAGAAACCAATAAACTATGCTTATTCATAGGACTCCACAGAACCTGTATCCCAAGTAGAATTTATTGTGCAAGAAAATACTTTTCTTTTTAGCATTTTCTTACTATTAAATCCATTGTCTTATTTTTTTTAACAAAAAAATAATAATATTATTTTCTGACATTTATTTGTATTTTCTTATTTTATATGTAAAACAGTAAAGACCAACAACTATCAATGTGATGGAATGATCCAGTGTTGGTGATTGCACTGGATTTTAATTGCACGACGTAAATCAATATCTACTTTTAAAAGATGTGCCAAAATAAGATGGGTTAATACATCTGTTCTATAACAATACATACATGTGGATAGAACACGTGAAAAATAGGTCAAAAATAAATTAGAAGACCGTTAGATTATATATTAAAATAATTTCTTTTATTAAACCACATGCAGAAAAGAAGTATGACCATGCGAGAAAGGAATGATAACACAAGAATCATCAGCCAATGAAATTGTGGACACGAACGTTTAACGATGGTTATAAAGATGGAGAGAGTGATATCCTGTTCACACAGTATTTGAGAGAATCGGACAACATTAAGATGACAACATCAAATGGGTACAGGGTTATATTAGTACAAGGATAAAAATCCATCAAAGTTGTACACAAACTTACATGAGGGGGTCTCAAATTTTGTCTGAAATGTACTATTTTTATCTACCGCACCTAGAAACAGAAGAAAAAGTTTATCGTGTTGAGTGAATACTAAACAATAAGGAAAGAGAAACTATGGATAAAACCATTTTGAAACCAGACAAACGATGGAAAAATCACAAATCAAATCCAGACATACCTGGAATAATTTAAAATAAGTCTTTTTAGGAGGGTTTTTAAAAATTATCTGTCTGTCTAAATATATTTATACCAAATGTTCGTCTAAAAAATAATTATTAAAAAACAAGTAAATGAAGGTTGTTTAACTTTAAGAAATTCTATCATGTAATGAATGCCTTATTTCACAATATTCTTATTACAGGTACAGACAATGTAAGTGTTTAAAACATAGACTGTGGTCTGACACTGTGTTATAACCCTACCACAGAAATAAGATGTAAGACCGTACAAATTTTTTTTAAAAAGATGACAAGTGGAGAGAATAAGGCTACGTGTGCTTTGGTTACAATAATAGAACCATCTATGTTGATCAAGATGCTGTAACAACACCACTTCCTCACAAGGTGGAAACATGAATCTATCAGTTCACTAGCAAAGGTTTTATACAACATGTGAATGCTAGAACAGTCTTAAATCAGGGGCCAATACACACGTTAACAGTTCAGCATTTATTGATGAGGACATGTCATAACAGAGCCAACGTGACACATACACAAAGAGATGGAACATGAAGGAATTGAAAAAGAGAGTGTTAAAGAGCCTTTAAATACAGGGTTAGTATTAATACAAGAATAAAATCCACCAAATGTGTCAATAAACTTACATGAAAGGGGCTCAAATTTTGTCTGAAATGTACTATTTTTATCTATCTCACCTACAAACAGAAGAAAAGTATATCGTTTTGAGTGAATAATAAATAATAAACAAGGATGAATCAATGATTGGATAATAGCTAAAAAAGGGAAACTAATCCAAGAATACTCAAAATACATATATATTTATAAATATCTGACAAACATTAATTTACACAAACTGTTTTTTCTTACATAATGTATAAAACACACGGAACACATTCGACAGGTATTGATTCTCGAAGTGATCAATCAATCTAAACAAATTGAACACAACCGTTACCAAATGCTATAGATTCAATAAATGTTTTTATTCCAGTAAATATAAGGGAGTTTTGAAGTTGAGAAAAGTTGAGGCTGTGTTGACGTGAATGGCAGTGATTAGCCAGTGCTACTAATGAGCTTGATGAGAGAATGAACAAAGACAGGATTACACACTAACTGCATTTCCTTTTAGACCAGACCAGTAACCCTATCGGACTGAACACTTTACATTTGCAGCTGTCAGTCGAAAAAGTTTCCGTACATCAGCCTTTTGGATAAGGAAGAGAAGGGAGGAAAGCTGTGTGGTAGGAGATTACCCCCTCATTTGGTGGTATTCAGCCCTTACCACCTGCCTCAGTTTCTTCATCACCACAGACCGATTCCACAAAGAATTTTCTGATTTTAGTCAAAACACTAAATTAGAGATTTTTGCAACCTGGCTTTATTTAGTTTTAAAGTTATACATTTAATTATTACTTACTTACATTATTATAATCATGCCCAAATATAGAATGTCTTAATCCAAAACTTATCCATTCGGAGAGCTCCAAACATTTTCTCTTTAAAGTATAAAACTGCTTTGTGGAATCGGACCCAGCTCTCAAAGACATTTCAAAGAACCAATCAGATACTTAACACTATCTGACTAAATTTAGTACCCGGTAAAACGGCTTAGAATTGAACAAAAGCTCACAAAATGTACATGGTTTGCAGTTAGTGTAATGTGAACAGTTAAAAGATGTGAGCAGTAAATAAAGGTTATGGATATACAGCAATAGTCAAACATGCCCTTTTTAGCACATCCTTATTTCTAAGAAATTCCTTTCTAGAGTCCAAGCGAAGTTAAACCATTATTTTTTTCCCTCAAATTGTGCCCTTGTTAACATCAGAGAGATGTAACTATTGTTTATGCTGATTATAGAAAATGGTTATTTTTATTAAACGCACATTGAGTGGATTAAGGATGTAGTAGAGTAGTAATTCTCACTGATTATATGCTCCACAGAGTGATTGGGCTTCGTTATCCTAAAGAGCTCAGCACTAGCCAGCAATCCTGTCAAAGCCCAACATGATGTGAGATAAGCCTGTGATTGTCGGCCCTGAGTGACAGGTAAAATGATGTTAAGAGAGACCAGAGACTGGTGATCTACCTGTGCCACTGTTTACAGGTGACATTAACGACTAGGGCTAGCCAGTGCTCCAGCCACTCACCTATACAATCAGGTAAATTATGTACAGTGTGACCTATTCATAGTCTTACTTCTCTTAAAGGCCACTGAGCTACAGCCACGCAGTAATGATTCAATAGCAACAATTGACCCCCACTTCATCCAATACTCTTCATGAATACATGGCCACAACTCTCCAGAGAGAGAAAAAAACACCTTCAATAGTACAGGTGGAAATTTATTATGTCCGATTTCGCCAAATGATGGCCTGATAAGGTTTGTGAGCTAGTCGAGCATAAAGAAGGCAGACTTCAAAGTGAGGCTTTTCCTGGCCTCAAAAGGCAACAGCTTCTAATGACATCTAATAAGAAGAATACGAACAATGAGTTTTCATTTGGCGGAAAAACAAGTAGCGCCCCAAAAAACAAGAGAATAAAGGGTAGAGTGCAAGAAAGGTGGAGAAACCCGGAAGAGGAGAGAGATTAAGTGAGGCTTTGAGATGGGCATAATCAAGGTGGGCATAGTGGGGCACATCATTGTGGGTTCATGTCATCAGGTACATGCACATCTACGCCACACATAGAGGCAACCACAAAAGGGTAAGACAGATAGAGTGTTGGCATGGCAACCCTCAGTCTAACAACCCGAGTCAACAAGGGCTGTTTAAAGGTTGACTAGAATTTCCTCATAGCTGTAGTAGAGGATCATGTTGTACAGTTAAATTGCACACTACACTGCATGAGGGGTGTATGTTAGGTTTGATTTCCGTCTTTTCTACAATTGGCCGTGTGACGTTAGTCAGTTAGATCCTACAGACATCCTCTATCAGAGAGAGCCGGCCTCCATTCAGCAGCCATGTTTGTTCATTTCCTGCCGACTTGGCCATAATGGCTGTGAACATGTCTGGACAAGTGGATGAAAACTTCACTCAAATACGACAATGGGCGAGAGTCGCAGAGAGCTTCAAATCTACCATTGTTGGAGAGAGGCTTTTAAAGAGTAAAGTGATAATATGAATCATGTCGATTGAGATATCACTCAGTAGATGTAGAAACTCTGTTCAAGGCATTTCACAATTTCCTATTGAATTGGCTTTGACATAGTAAAATCGGATTAATCTACCATCACACAAAGGAGCCTTCCATATAATGGAAGCCACACATGTCCTTTCATTTTTATCCTCAAACCAGCACATGTTTTTTTCCATTATTGTTCCCCAGGCACTATTTATCATATAAATGGTGCCTTACAATAATTGTATACTGACCCAAAGTAAAAAGTGACAAATTCTGACTGATTGATAAGAGTTTGTCACCACATTCAGTGCTTGTTTAGCTACAAGGTGGCCTGACCATCATTTACAAATATTTGTTATGTGTAAATACATGAATTTAAATATATATAATTTTCACCTGAAATTTATTGGTATTACCCCCCTCTCATCAATCAAATGATTAAGTTAAATTCTGTAAATGGCAAGTCCATTGATGATTTGATTGTTTGAGGTTTAAAGCACCAAACAAAGACAAGACAGGATAGTTATAAGATGCAATACAAAGACACGACAAACACATTGGCTTTGTGCTGCTCCCTGGAGGCACCAGAACAACAGATATCTCCCTCTATTCACCCAATTCATGATATAATGTATATTTTAAACAAAGATAATGAAATGAATAATTTGATAAAATAAAAAAAAGTAGAGTAGGTCTATATCTGAAGAGGACATGAGGTGAGTTGGGAAGGACAAGTCTATGGTATTCTGTGCCATTGAGACGACTTGGTGTATTGTACAAACAATGAAAGACAAGACAGCAAGATGTTTGCATGAAGCTGGCCGGCTCTTCTTTCTGGTTCTTGCGCAAAGCCTCAGCTGAATGATTCCCAGGACACGGACAATGATCAGGACAGTCTTCAGTCTGTCCTAGTGTGTGTCTTTTCATAAGGCTCATAGATTTATAGATTTTACTGTCGGTGGGGGGAGACATTTTCCTGCTTACTTACTCCACAAATCGATACACCAACCCATTGAGGAGAGGACACACTCCCCCCATCTTTTGTTTGGACAACTTCGCTTTGACATGACATTTCAACATAGGGGGTAAAATAACTCGCTTTTCATGGTGTTTCTCTGTTTTTGTGAGCTCAATGAAACACTGATGAAGAATACGCAAGCTTGCTAACAGCTGACATATTTCAGAAATTTTCTATCATCTTTCAAGATACTCGAGGTTTTCATCAAACAATGGCAGCCACCTCTTGAGGAAGGGGAATTACAGCTACAGGGCTACACGGCCAATTCTTCTCCAGCAAGAGGAGAGAAAATTACAACCAGAAAAAAGGGCATAAGAAGCCCCTTATAGAAATTTGCTTTCTTACACAAACACACTATATGTTTCATGTTGGTGTGTGGCACCTTGAAGAACTGGGCCACTCAAATGTATTCAACACTTCCACCAACTCTGTCAATACATCTATTATAATGCATCAC
This sequence comes from Mopalia kennerleyi, assembly GCA_034783855.1. Classification (NCBI taxonomy): domain Eukaryota; kingdom Metazoa; phylum Mollusca; class Polyplacophora; order Chitonida; family Mopaliidae; genus Mopalia; species Mopalia kennerleyi. The sequence goes on along the minus strand of JAVFBX010028862.1, from coordinate 11,501 downwards.
ATGACAGTATGAATTACATCATTAACACAGACACATTATAGAAGAACAAAACTAGAATCAACACAAATTTAGCTTCATTTTTCAAAATATATTTTTTGATTGGAAAGAAATAAGAAGTAATAAAATTGTTGAACACCGAAAGACCATAAATTTATGAACAACTTAACACAACAATTATGGAGACAATGAAACAATTTAACATCCAACAATGACATCCTGCCACTAAAAAACAAAAGGAAAACCGTATGCAGGTTTAAAGCTAAACTAAGGATTTCTCTGAAGATCTAATAAGCAAACTGCCTGAGTGTATAAATCAAGAGACAGATTTGGCCTGGGTGCCTCGAGCAAATTAGAGTTAAATCAGCTGATGATTTGGGAGGAGAGAATACAGCCTGTGGATTAGCTTCCACATCTGATTCTGAATCACCTTGTTCTGTAACAGTTCAAGGCTGGTCAATTTGATCTGCCAATTTCATTCAGAGATAAAGCTTTCTCCTGAGAGGTGTAAAAAGTCCACGGAGGTAAAGCCCCAAGAGGCCGCCTCGACAACTGTTGCTGCTGTCAAGTTATTGACAAATCCACTCGGCTTCTATCTGTTTTCTGCCTATTAACCTCTTGTCGGGAAAATCAACATCTTCCCTCAAAGCAAACCACACTGGCAGCCCATATATCAATCACGGCGAGGTGATACTACAACAAATTGATCAGTCTTTATTTAATCATATGTCTCTGTGATACAACACTGCTTTATTACTCGCCTAACAAGCCCTAAAGTCCTACTATGGATTTTCTCATTGTGTTCTGTTAGTTGGTTGCTCAGCCATAGAGTGTGGTCTCTGGAGGACATAGAGATCTGATCTGGTTCACTCAGATCCTCATAACAATTGTTTTAGTTCCAATCTGTGTGTTAATTACAATCCCTCTCAGGTATAAGTCTCTTGACCCTATCTGCCACAAGGTGTCACAGTATCTCAATCAATAGTAGTTATTGATGTTACTATTAGACTCCCCCTGCCCTTCACATCCATCACAGCCACTACAACTGCTAACCAACAATTGGAAAATAACCCTAAGGTGTGCCTATTAGAAAACACTTTGCCTCAGCACTGGTTCAATTCGAATGAGTAAAAAATTTGATTAGACATAGCGAATATGTCAGTGTTTCAATTTCACAGTGTTACAACCTGCATTTAACCTCTTCCAGTTAATCGACCTGGAGAGGGAATGGTCTTTTTTAGTCCGACTACCCGTCCAAGGTCCTTAGTGTCAGGGCCATATTAGATCATGCCCCACTGGACACTGAGAGGGAGCACAGGAGGAAAAGACCTCTACACGGGGAGAAAAATTACACCATTCTAAAACTACTGGTACAGATTTATCACACCAGATCACCCATTACAAATCTCAAGGTTCAAGTAGATGAAATTCATCACAGTAAAGAGAAGCGACTGGAAAAGTATTTTTTCTTCAGCCTAATATGGTTCCAGGGAATATCGTACTGGGATGTACATGTTAATTCAACCAAATACAATTTGTTTCTCCTTTCAATTGAAAAGCGAAAGTAACAATATTACAAAAATATTTCTGAAACATTTGCTTATCTTCCACAAAGGCCTCAGACTGAATAGCTATGTAGTAAAAATAACCCTAACAAAAAAGACCCGAAACAATAAGAATATAATATTGATGGCGTATGTCATAGGGCTGGACTATTTATTGAAGTTAATTGCTATCTTCCCTCCTAGACAGGTTGTTGGTCCTCTATAAATAGAGTGGGACTCGGGTGGGCAATACGTACAGCTCTTTCAAATTGCTTCAACCCCTGGTTCAGAACACTCAAAGGTTATATAGCGGCAATGATGTCCCTTTCACATGGGGAATAAATTCACAGAGAACTCCCGACTTCCGCTTCCCTTTCAGCACTGTGGCTTTAATGGCTGAAATGGCATAATAGGCATATGCAAAGTGCAGGCCAAATAGCAGTTAGTCAGGGCGGACTATTCAGGTAATGCCACACAAAGACCACTATCCCTTGTGAAAACAGACTGAAACAATAGTGTTGCCAGCCTGCCTCATTACTTGCTGGGTTTCACCTAGCTCAAGGAGCATCAGCTCTGAAGGGCCGGTGAATAGCTAGCAACGAAAGGGTCTTAATTACGCCAGGGCCAGCAAGCCTTTCCCAGTCTACAATCTGAGCATCTTTTTGTGACAGTGTCTCCAGCTTTGCACAAATGGTTTAGGACATTTTGTGGAACACTGAACAAATACAACTTCTCTTGTACTAAACAAAAAAGTTTAATGCTTGCTTTTAGCTGCTATTTCTAAAACAAAACTAGTTAGTCGCTGCCAATGTTTACCCTGCATGTTGTCGTAAAGGAAGTGAGTGATCCAGGATACCCTATTCCCTTGTTTTTCTGACGTATTATTGTCAACTGCGCGTGCACAAATGGAAATTAGTCTTCCACCATGTCTAACTAGTGCCCCAGTCTCCTACAGTCAGTATTTTCTCTTCTTTTCAATGCCATCATATCTAAGTTTGAGTATCATAAATATTTTAGTACATGTTGTGGGATTTCCTGTATAGAGTCTGGTAAACATAGGGTAGGGTTTAGTTTGTTAGTGCTTCATGCAGGGCTGGTCATACTGGGTAAACACAGGCCAATTATAACAATGCTCCAGACGGAAGGTTCTCAGCCTCTTCCAACAAATAACTACATCTATTATTTGGAACACAATCCACTACCCACAATGGCCAGCCTTACACACAATGTGGTAATATACAAATAAAATATAGATATTCTTAAAAAAATGTTTTAATTTTTTTTAAAAATAAGTAGATCGCATTTAATTTTCTAAATGCACATTAAGGAGAGTGTGATAAATCATACAAAAAATAAAAATCTGACCAAGTTATAAGTTAATTGTGAATGAATTAAAAAAAATATATGCATTTTCATCCTGCTATCGCGTTCATAAAAATTACACGCAAATTTTGGTTTTGTTAGTTTTTATCCAGCATATTCTTGAAATGATAATTTATGGAATTCAGATCAAACAATCAGTAAATGACTAATTCACAAATAAAGATTGCTAAGAGCTGACTGTTCACAGTTGAGTTACAGCAATCCGAAGTGGGATTAATATAATATGGCAAGGGCAAAAGGTGAGCATAAAAATGGAGTAAGATTAGTTAAATCTGTATGCGGAAACCACTTGCCAGCCATAGTTGTTCTGAGCTGGGAGGGTCTGGCCAGTTCTTGCTTGTTTAGATAGCATTTCACAAACCATCCATCATTGCCTTAATAATATTAGGAGGCTCTGGAAGATCAACTCTGATAAGCTTGTAATTAAGGGGTTATGAAGGAGGGGGAACGACCAGCGATACAGAACATTTAGGCTTATATTGTTTCTACCATCATAGCGGTGTAGCATTATTGTAAAAGGCTGTTTGTTCATAGCATCTACATACAAATAATTAAAAAATAAATCTTCCAGCCCGGTTGTAAAACATGGGCACTTAAAGGCTAAGGCTTCACTATGTTATACTCCTCAGTGGTAGTCCTAATAAAGGCTAATGTCTGCACAAAGTCAGACTGGCCATCACTGATTCAATGGCGATACATACATCAAAGTCAATCGTAGTACCTATACCATAGGAAACATGGCTGTACGAAAACATATTAAACTACCAAATCATTAAATTTTTTCTACGCGCAAATCCGTTATATCATTAGTATGAGTTGTGTACTAATTTATTAACATACACAATATTGTAATCTAGTGTAAGTATCCAGGTATACCAAGCAGTTAACATGTAAAAGGTAGCTGTCCTTGATTACAGGTAGATTCAAGCTAGAGGAGTAATTAAACAAGATAAGCCTAGAATATGCCTAGCTAACTCCTGTCTAACCAGATTCAGTCTACTCTAATAGCCCACTAAGCTGCAGTTGAACACCCGGCTTTCCACACTGCCTCGAGGGAATCCAGACAAAATTACATAAGGCCTTGTATAAATTGAACATTGAAATAAAATGGCAGAATCAACATTCTATAGGGATATTTGGATGAAATAATATATTTAACACTGTGATCCATTGTATTAAATTTTAGAAGTTGATTTTTCTTTCACTGTTGATTACAAATAATATTAATTAAAAAATCTATTTCCATTCTTTTTCTGCAGTACAAGAGTATCAGAGTTACTTCCCTTAATCATCACATATACATGTAAGTCTGAAAAGACGGTAACATAAAACGGTTTAGTACATCCAACAAATATAGAATCAACTGATGTGTAATTCAAAGGCCAAATTCTATTAAATTAAATACTATAATTGTCAAGATGAAGGGAAGTGAAGAAGTAAAATCAGAAACATTTAAAATATTGACAGATAGCGCTCCTTGTAACCAATGATGATTTATGGTTTGATATCCGTTCTAAGTATGACATTAATCCAAGCAGAGATTGTATTTTCATTTCCTTTCAGCCCATCTGGACTGAGCCTAGCAGGGGTTCTATGGTTAACTATTAATAACGCATATTTAATTTTATTTGGTATGATAGACATACAAGTAGTAGGAAAAGGTAGGGCCTATAATACAGGTAATATGTATTGTGTGAATGAGTTATGAACAAAGCTGTTACTGGGATATCAGCAGTGCCACCCTAAAGCTATAGATGCTCTTGGTAGAATGAAACCTGAATTATGTCTATAGTGGAAACAGCCAAACTAAGCACTTTAACAGCTATACTAACTGTATAACAGAAAGTAAAACTGCATCCCAAATGGAAATCAGGCCTTTGATATACCGAGGAAAATTCTGCGTTGCATTTTTACATTTGAGCTCTGGAAAGCATAAACCCTGACATAAGGACAAAGAGTTACATTTTCAAAGAGTGTGTCCATAAAGTCAGTCATCCTGTTCATTGTTTGCCCTCATTATACACCCGTTCCTAGTGTTGACACAGCTATACAGATCTGCAGCATTTATTTAGTGGAGCTATATGGTCTATTTGTTAGTCTGCCGCCCCCCTCACATCGCACTATATTATAGATGAGAGATGGCTCTACATGGAGACTGCTACAGACCTGCCAACCTGTATACACAACCATTTTACTCAGAAACCCAACCAGCCAGCTTTTACATTCTCTTTTATTACACGACAATCAGCCAGGCTCTTTGCTACTTCAAAAAATTATAATGAATGTTTCTTTCTCTGGATCTAATGCTTGGCAAATGTCATGGCTTGTTTAAACAGATCACTGGCATATTTTTGAAAACCCGCCAGACCATGCAGTATAGACATTTGCTATGCAATTGAAACCTTATAGTGCTTCTTTTGAAACCGATGAACTATCTACTATTTAGTTGTATTACATTACATTTCTTTCAGCCTCAACTAAGATAAAAGTGTTGTCTAGTAAGAGTTTTGTAGCGAGAAACCTCAGATGTACAGTTGTTAAATGTGGCAAATTCAAGCAAGTTTTAGTGAGACTATAAGGTTACTCATTTAGCACTAACGTCATAAAATGACATGAAAGAACCTGAAAGAAAAAAATGTTGAACTCTGTGACATGATTTTTTGAATTGCTAATACCAAGCTGGTGATTCATGTCCTTGGAACAGTGATGGACAATTTGATTTTAAAGTCAAAATGCAGTGAGCTAATTTCTACTGGCTTTGATGTTCTGTTGTTTGAAGTGAAAAGAGTATCTCTAGCGGCATTCTGGGAAGAGTAGGTGAAGTGTCGACAGACTGTCAGTATAAGACAGGACTGTGCATGACCCGGCCAATCAGAATAGAGGAAATGAGTCCAACCTCAAAGTCACTGGCTGCTTCAGAGAGGCAGGGTAAACACACACACTTGGCAAAGTCAACCTTAGAAAAATTGCAAAATTCTGAGAATAAAGCTTGTGGCGGAACTGGGGCTATGTGTGCTCAGGAGCAAGTGCTCACCATTACCCAGTTCCTTTATGTCCCCTGACAGCTGTAGGGGGTGCCAATGGCTGGCCAAAAACTAAACCCAGCATTTGATGACACTTTCTCTGGCACTTGTACAACTAATTTGATTTGTGCAGTTGATCTGAGTTAAAGGCCTGCACCGCCGGTAAAATGATTGAAAGTATGCCCCTATTGATCTGTATGATAGAAATCAGAACATCTCTCAAACACCAGAGACAATTCTCGGGACGACAGAAGCCATGACATCTGACATAGCTCAACAACACCCCCAATACACTCCCCTTCAGCACCTACCTCCAACACTCTAGAAATATTAGGTTTGTTAGTGTTGATGATGAGGACAAGGTAGAAGATAGGGTTGAACTCTTACTCCATGTCTCTCTCCTTGTGCCTCCCCGCAGACAAGTTATGGAAGAGGAGGAGGTCTAAATTAGAACAAGCCATATCAAGTGTAATATTCCCAGCTCTAACAAACAGCCGTAGTTAACACACAGGGGAGCCTTTATTGAGATTTGATGTGATCTCTCTTCTTACATAAACTGTTCCCATAAAAATATTTGTGCTAATCATGGGTTGAAATAATGGGGTTCTACAGGCAAAATGCTAGCAGAATGGTTCGTTAAAAGTCTTTAACTCATCAATGGAAAAAACCCATTATTCCCAAGAATTCTTTTAAGTATCTAACATAATCAAATATATATAAACACATTCAGCTTCCTATTTAATGAGAATTCTTTGTGTTTAATATTTTCAAAAATTTTTGCAAGTGGTTTGCCAGCCAGTTATTGTCAACGTTAATTTTTATGAACTGAAATTTTGGCTCCAGTAATTATTTTCAAAATATACACTGGGGTCAATGTGAATCATGAATTTGAAATAGATGTCAATTTAAACTTGTACCACACTAAGGAGATATAAAGGCCATAATTGGAGGCCTTGAATCTGGCCATTTTGACAGTTTATAGAGTAGGATCATAAGGAATGAGAGAAACTGTCTGTTTGTGTGTGTGTGAGGGAGACGCTTTTGACCAGGGATGTTGATTCACAGAATAAATATCAGAGTTATATCCAAACTGACAAGTGCTTAGAAAGACTGGATCTGGCCCCCTCTCTGTTCAGTTCACACACACAAAGCGCCTAAGTCAATGTAATTAGTGTTAAGACTAATTGTACACTGGGGCCTGATGGGTCAGCTGTGTACTGACACCAGAGACTTGTCCATAGACTTTACTCGCGGGCGGCGACACTCATTTACTCAAACAACACCTCTTAATCTAAATAACACAAACTGTCTCATTCAACCAGATCAACCTTGAAACGGATGTCAAACTAACTACTCATTTCGAGAAACAATTTCAGCCTGTGATAATAAAATTTTAACTCAACCTCAAATAGCCACACAAGTGTCAATACAAAAGCAAACTAATTGTAGGCGAGTGCAAGTCGACTTGACTTTTAAGTTCCTTTATTAAGTAAAAAAAAAAAAGGTAGGAACCCAATTAGCAATTAGTAGCACACTAAGAACAGAGTCTAGTTTATAGCAGGTGACTCAGTGTTGTTTCCAAAGAGCACATTCCTTGAATTAACTCTTGGAGACTTGGTGGTGCGCACTCGTCACAAGTGACAGGCTCTATTCAATCTCTGGTCAGGAACCAGCAGTATAACCATAGCTTAACGTACTCCATTCCACGCTCCTCGCCTTCTGATTCAACATTGTCTACCAGTATTATCCCCAGAGATTTGAAGCTTCAAGATCTGGCCACAGTTCATTCAAGAGTACTCAACTAAATTTAGAAAATTATCAAGTGAAAAATTATGTCCTAATTGAATCCAGGAAATATAGGTGTATGCACTTTTGGAAAAGAGGATTAACAGCGAAACATGAACAAAAATAAACCTTTCGTGTTTTCTTTCGTATGTAGCCATTACAAAAAAAGATGTAGGAGACACATCCCAATGTCTGTTAAGATATATGCCTGAACATTAACCTATTGATCCTTGTACAACTAAGATAGTTTTTTCTGCTTCCTATTCACTTTAAGTCATTTGGGATACTTTGTTTTTACTCGCGCTGCCTGCTTCTTAACACTGCTAACTGCCAGCTGCTTAATAATACGGAACTAAATTCCATGGGCAAGTGTAAGAAGGATTCTACTCGGTCATTAATCAAACCATCTAATAAATACCAAGGCAACTAACCATCTATAAACATCTCGTGAAGTGGCCACCAGAACAGCCTAGTGATATCATGAGAGAATTATCTTGCATCAGCCTTTCTAGGGCACAAACCAACATTGTTACAGACATTAGTTAATGACAACAACAGAAGTGAAATTCTAAACATCCTTAAAATAGGACTATAACTTGGCAAGCAGATTTTCAATCCATCAAGAAGTATACAAGATTATGAAGACAAATAGTTTGCTCGAGGAAACCCTAGTTATGGCTATGCCTCCTGTTGAATAGGCAAAACACATTACGCATACAACGGCATCTATTGGGAATATGACTGATTGGGTCATTGAACAGTCCATCATGCCCTTACCTGTCCAGACTTGACTTCCCATCAGCACCCTGGCTCTTTACTTTGACAAAACCACCTCTTTCTGGGATATAAAATTGACATTAAAGTATTCAACCTCACATCACACAATTTTCACATGAAATTCCAGATCAATATTAATATTTTGACAGCCCATAGACATATTTATTGTTTCTGTTTATTTCTGCTCATAAAGGGATACTCAATTAATATATTTATAATTGCCTATCATTGTAGACCTTCATTTCATATTTCAAAAAACACACGCAAATATTTTAAATTTTAAAATAATCACAAGTTTTAATTTTACTTTAAATAAATAAAATTTAATTAAATCTACAAGAAGATTATATGTATTTAGTGTTAGCAACATGCTGTTAATCAGGGTTGAGGTAGATGAGATAATGAGTTATGAAAATGAGATTTTAGTTTTTCTTAACATGGCGATCTAGACTCCATTATTTTACTAATTCAAAGATGAACCGTATAATATGTCTGCTTGCAGGAGACTAGCAACTGACAAGATCTATAATACTTAAAGGTTTACTTTTTGCTTGACTGGGGCTTAATATTCTAATTCAAGGTATTTCCTTATATGACAACCTGTCCCATTTTTACTTGTTTTACTTAAATATGGTGGAAAACCGAAACCATTCAAAACCCACTCCTGTGGCTGCCGACGTCCCTTGTGTGACTCTCACATATGTACATGTATGTACCTGAGGTTGACTAACTCTAATAAACACAGGTACATGTAGATCAGTATTCTCACAGACTAACCCATGGACCCCAGGCGTGGCACCCCATCACCAGATGTGTACTGAAAAATGTCCAAATCTCACCGAAAGACAGGACTTTGTGGTAAGATTCTCGTGGCAGGAGTATTAAGAGATACTGTGAATAGTGGAGGCTGATTATTAAATTTTTTTTCTTCTCGATATATTAAATTGTTATTTGTTAGTACATTAATCTTAATATAAGAAATTTAGCATTTTGTGAAATTGCTATGCAAACACCCTTTAACTCATTCCAAACATGGTTATTAATTGAAGGACAGCACAGCACTGCTGTCCACAAGAGTATTTCGATAAATGGTACGGTATGAACTATGCATAAAACAGGAATTGCAAGAAATCAAAGCACATCAGTTTCTACATATGCTGAATGAGGGGAAGCCCAAGATCATAGCTTTCTGTTTTCAAGCACAGCAATATTGAATCACAGAAGTTGGATCTTGGGAAGGAAACCGAGAGGTTTCTAAGACGGATTCAATTTTAAACGATGTACAGTTTTTTTTGGCCATTGTGACTTAACACAAAATTGGATGAAAGACAAAGGCAAATAGTAGATTTTGGGTCTAGTCCATGTTTCTAACTGGTTAGAAATACGAGTCTTTAATAAGAGAGCGTTCATGCCCTGTCAGCTGTAACAGTAAGGGGATCTCTAGAGCCCAGTCGCAAGGCTTTCGCTTAGAGTTTTCGACAGCTTGCCAACTCATGCATGATTGGCTGGCCTGCTTTAGCTCGGCAGGGTTAATTAAGGGTTGTGCCGCTCTGGGGGCATGTCAACCGAGCTCTGACACGAACAACACACGCGGTGATCTCCCTTAGTCAGTCTCAAGCAGGATATGGATAAAGCCTCACAAATTATATCGGAGCGTTCAACGGAATAGGCAATACAGGAATTCCTACAGTCCCAATATAGAATGGTTAAAACTTGACAACTGATAAACATATTAATATTATAATTATATATCATGCAAGCACAAGAATGAAGAATAATTCATAACTTATAAATTGTTTCATGTCTTATATACTTGAACAGTTTTGAATTGGATTTTTATGTTGAGTTGTTGAGTTACTGGTAACCTATATCATATTCAAAAGCGATAATAGCTTTTATGTCATTATTGAACTGATTCAATCAATTCCGCTACAAATATGAGTTAGACTATCATATGTAGGTGAATAAATATGGGAGATAAATAGTAAGTAAGTAATCATCCCTCATGCACTAATGAATGTGTTAGTGGTAGGTTATTATAAATTGTAACATCTCATTTGGTTAGTCTGATGAACAGGTCAAATGCTCAGGGTGCCAGGGACCACCAAGCACATCATGCGGATGATATATGTAACTTGTTAGGGTTACAACCCACTTTCAATCATAAAATAGCAACAAAAGGTTTAGTATTTAATAACTGTATATGGAGGCATTATTCAGCACAGTGACCAATATCTGAAAGTTCAGGAAACAAGTTAGAAACAAAACATGCTAGGAGAATGATCAAGGCCGATTAGCAAGGTTGGTCAGTAAGGCTATGTTAGGGTGTTCAGGAAAAACATTCCCAAAGTAAAACTGTATACCTGTACTGACAACAACATGGAGGATGACCGATCGAACAGGTGAAAACACACTGACAGGATGAACAACTGTCAGTTTTCACACTGACATGGCTGAAAAGGACAGGAGAGAAAGCACTGAAATAAAACAAAGAGTACAACAACTTAAAACAACAAAAACAGGTTATGAAATTTGAGAATAAGAGAAATAATTCAGAAAAATGTCATACAAATAGACAAAAGTAAATTATATAATGAGTCAAGTGAAATCATAATTGATCACACTAAATATCAATCTTACTAAAAAAAAAAATAATTTTACTAACACAGGATATGTCATAGTGACAGTACAGAGACAAAATATATAAACAACAAACAATATAAACAAAGAAAGTATGTACAGGATATAGTTTATGTATAAAGAAGTACATTGAAGGATAGACTAAAGAATTGAAGATTGCAGCTTCTTTTCGGTGTTTCTGATAACTAGCACCTATTCAATATTAGGTAAAAACACAAACATTCCCACCTCGCACCCCACCTCACACCTGTCAGGTTACCAACAAACATTCCCACCCCTTCACCCCACTTAGCACGAGACCGGAAATCGACACCTAACATTTAAATATCCCATAGTAATGAAATAAAACAGA
>JAVFBX010028751.1:0-17954 GCA_034783855.1 Mopalia kennerleyi | reverse complement strand
GCCAGGTGGCTTAGCTAATACACTCGTTGTACCCGAGTTATCCGACAAGGGTTGTAATGGAGAGTTGCTCGGATATATAAAACCCTTGTCTAGAGAAGATGTTTTAATGCATGAAGAACTTTCGCTGCGTTCGTGCTGTGATCGGGCTACGGATTCACCCCCAGTATGGCCTCCCCAAAAAACGTACGGACTAAAAACACGCACGGTGGGTTGTGACCCAGGCTAAAGAGACATATGGCGGCTTGGCAACTGATAAAGGAACAGTATTTCAGCAGATTTACCAAGGTTAATGGGCGATTTCATGTCGCATTTGACGAAAAAAATGTGCCGGTCAGACAATTCAGTATAATAAATATTATTGGACAGTATTAAATGAACACATAATAGGCGGTAATTGAAAAACTTGAAAGTACATAGTAATGCGACTCTTCCTCTGTATCTCTGAAAAATGGTACAGGTTGGCCTAATGATAGACTATCGGAGATACAGAACTTTGCATCTAACTTAGGGGAAATGAACGCAAGGAAATAACACATAAATGTGTTATGTAAACCGCCGGATATAGCTTGCACCGAAGCACTTCGCGGATTCATAAAACATAATCCAACAGCCCGACTTCTTTCTCCGCTTATATCACGTTCGAATATAACAATATAGTGCCGTCTTTGTTTACAACTGGTTGTAAATGAAAAAAGAGATGTGTGAATGTAATAGAAATCTAAATGTAGATCAGATGGCATCGCGTTGCTGCAAATTTCAAATCAAATCAACCAGATTTACATCCCGTGTCTAGAAATATCCTACAACACCTACGCTTAGTTCACAAACTGAAATTGAATGGGCGAGGATGTTTCAGCAGGTGCCTTCGATATCTTCGATCGGAAACAGTTGATTCGAGAAACGGCTCGCTTGTATCCACTGTCAAAGATTGTTGTTATTCTAACCAAAAGTGAGAGGTTTTCTGAGTAAGTCGCCTGCATTTACCGCGGTTTTACTGTCAACAGGTTTAAAGTCAAACACAGAAAAGTGTAAGTTAAGAAATGATTAGGTTCAAATTTAAAAACACCCCCCCCCCCCCCCCCCCCCCCCACACACACACAAAATAAACAAATACTAGATCGTGAATAAGACCTATAGGCAGTACTGACAGACTCTACAAAGTGTTTGGCGAATGACAAAATGGCAGATCAACACTCAAGAGTTTCATTCTTGACGAAAAAAATACGGGAAAGTTCATTCAAGTCGGATTACATGTGACATTGGCAATCTGGTTTATGCCGCCGCATGGAAGTATAGCCAAGAAGGGCTTTGAAACCTAATATCAAATACCGGTAGTTATTTTTATCAGTTTTTTAAGTGGTAGGCCTATTCTTACGATGGTTTAAATACATCTGTAGACCTACATAGTGTGTCTAACAGTGTCGACGTACTTCTAGGTCTTTAACCTTGTTTATGCTTTTAAGACCCCAGCCTTCTATAGCTATAGAGTGAGCATGATCGTTTCACCCATATACGGAATGAACACGTTATAAAAAGATGCCCATCAAATTAATCGGCAGTCACTTGACTATGGTAAGTGACTGCCATAGTCAAGTGATTGCCTATGGCCCATAAAAAAATTGTAAGTTTTTTATGGGGCAAGATTGGGATGCGAACCCATTGCCCATTACGAAGTGGACGTTTACATCATAGGCAGGCTACTGATACAAGGTGTTTGTCGAGCCTTGGAAAAATGATGAATTCCCTTGTTTAAATCACTATTAAATTCGTACGAAAGTGTGTTTCATCTAACAAAAATAAACCCCATAAAACCACATTGCCAACACGGAAAAAAAAAATGTATATATATAGGTCCTAACCACCCTTCCCCAACCAAAACAAAAACAACAGCAAAAAAAAAATTATAATAATATTTAAATAAAGACATAGGGAAGAAAGTTTGTTTTTCCTATATGTTCTTCTATCTCAAGTAGTTTTGTTATCTTTCCGACAATAACAGAGAAAACGAAAATAGAGCAACGTAACATAAAGCTTACATATAAGGCTTGACCTAATTGCGAGCCTTGGAATAAGGTCAAGGTCGAAGAAGATCACTGTATATATACATGTCACGCGAACGATGTGACTTTTCAACACCTGTTCTTACGGATGACAAGTCCATAGTGACACGCGACCGCGGACCGGATTGAACAGGGATCGGGCAGAAGTCGACTGAATTTAATAGCAGACCGAGCAGCCGGATAGAAAGACCTACAGAAGCTTTCTACGAGGTAAGTTTATTATTGGTCGAGTTTATGTGTATAGTCGTTGTATAAGAACATGTTTTTAGAAGCATGTGTTTGCATTTAGTGTGTAGCATGTATATACATCGTATCAAAATAAATGTGACATAAAATTATCATTATCGCCAATTTAGTAGTGACTTGGGCACGGTAGGCTTAATACGGGCAACTTCGATAACTAAGTATTTTTGACGATATTTGCCGTCGAGAGAAAGTGAAAGCATTGTTGTGTTGTTCAAGCCTAGATGCGAATACGTCACTCGTCGAATGTCTGATCCCTGTCTAGGTTTAGAAAAGACAAAAAATCTGTTGGGTATTTTTTTTTCGTTGTCATATGATCTTGCCTTTTTCCGCCGAATTTCCGGTTGTTGGCTATATTGTTATTGTGTTGGTTGTTAAATTTAGGGCCTAGTATATGTTAGATACGAATTCGTATCCAATAAACTATACAGTATATGGATAAGTAGGCCTATAAATGAAAGGGTTGATAGTAGTCTGTAAGTCTGAAAGACAATTCTGATTATCTCCACCGCCGGGATTCCGGCTCAGGGGTAGTGCTGTAATGCACTGTTTTTGTTTGTTTGTTTGTCTAACGTCTTACTCAAGGGTATTTCACTTACATGACGACGGATTTACTACTTCACATTTTTTCTTACTTAATTAATAGCCTACGATGGAAAACGGGTAGGAAACTTCGTAAGATCCACACTGTCACATCATACATATACCTTAGGTCGACAGATAGAGTTTAAAAGCTCCTATTCGTGTAATTGCCCTACATCGAGATTTGAAGTTAGGCTCCAATCTTCAACTAGGAAGTACAGTATATCAAATATTATTGGACAGTGCTAATTGAACCCATAATAGCCGCGGGTGAAACAACTTGAAGATACAGTTATGTGCACTCTAAATCTGTATCTATAAGGCTACGTTGTATGATAGACTATTAGAGCTACAGAGCGCTGCATTTATAGTCGACAGACTGACTTAAATACGTGAATGGTACATCGAAGTAGGATCGGTAGGCCGACACGCTTACCACTGAACCACGGTCGCGGGAAATCTAGGCTGTTAATCTTTCCTTACGACAACCACTGAGACTTGGGCTCATGTGGAACGGTCCCGGGTTCGATTCTCGGTGGAGGCATGTTAATTTCTCTCTCCATTTATTCAAAATATATATAGGTCGTGAAACGCGAAAGCGAAATCATCAATTTCCGAGGCCAGCATGTAGTGTTTTCCCCTCAGCTATTGTTTATAGTATAGACGCCGTCCTGTTGTGATACTTCCGTTTTAAGTCAACTGTATAAGCATATGGCAAAAACTGACAATCGAAAAAACTTTTATTTAAAGAGTAAATACATATTCCTCGTTTAGTCATCGTTTTCTTATTGATCTCGCTCCAGCGCCTTTTCCAAATAATCCAATAATCCCCTTTTGCGTACGGAATCTAGGGATTTGTGTTTCTGCTAAGCCGTTAATCCTATAAGTAATATAGCTTAGTAAAAAGTAAGGGAACGGTCAGCCGTTCACAAGGAGGTCATGTGATACAAACATTTGATTCCCTAGTGCCATCCAGTATTTGGTCCGATATGCTCGCCTATCGGAGCGTGAATCGTTGAGCGGTTACCATGTATAGAATCTATAGCAGTCGTACGTATACTTCGTTTATAATAAGTTTATGATATATACATTATGGACAGGCAATGGATACGTAAAAAGGTAGGCTGTTTTAATAGTGTTTCGGTTAGGCTCAAAAGTTTCTATATTGGCTGTTGTTATTTAATTGGCGACATGTGTGTGTTTTGTACCCACGGTTTGTGTTTGTAAGTTGTGGGTGGTTATAACGAACAACCATGTTGCTGTTTTAGAGGCAACAAAGGGCCACCTGCTGCTCATTTGAAAGATTCGGACTTTAGGTTCGGTTAATTTGTTTCTGGGACATATTTGGCATATATGTTTAAATATACGTATTATATACATTTTTATTAAGGAAATAAGCTGTAGAAAAAAACCAGGTGGGTGGGAAAGAGTTGCCGTTGCCCTGGTGGCAGCTCCCAGATGGGAGTTTAGAGGGCAATACAAAGCCGATCTGCTTGTACACTTTGTATTGAATTTTTCTGCATGTCTCGTCATTGTTTTTTGCCAGTGGTGAGGAGGGTGGATTCGTTTACCCATTGGGATGGCAAGACGCCATTTGGGTGAAATAACCTTAAGTACAGTGTTAAAATCCAAGCATTCATACTGGACTTTAATGACTTAAGAAACCGAAAGTAGAAATGACCAAAATAGATTATGATATCATTATATAGTGTTTACATTTATGGCTTGCTGGTTCAAGATATAGATTTATGGCGAATTTGACACTGTCAGCTTATTTTAGGTCGGTGCATATATACTATTTAATTGATAAGATATTAACAGAATAATTCAGCAATTGGAAGTTATATAAATGGCTTTAACGAATCAGCATAATGGTGATTCTATGCCATTGCATAGACGCTGCTATAGTTTACATCACCGGGGTCAAAATATAGATACATACATTTCTACAAAAATGTCAATCCTGCGAGAAACTGGACATTAGTATACAAAAACATAACACGATGCGTTAAAGCCATCAGCCTTATTTTGATTTTATGCCGCAGCAGGAATATGTTGGTTTGTCTGCAGCGGGGTCAAAATCTGGGCCATAACTGTATATTATGGCATGCATTTCGTGTAAGCACTTGTCGGGCGGACCAGCTGTCGTTGATTGGTGGTTAGTCCGGGCGACTACTGATACTGACGCTACTTCGATGTGCGGTTCGCGGGTTCGAATCCCCCAGTCGACCTCCAGAATATAATTGCATTTGCTAGGGGAGATTTTTCTGGTTTTCTATCCGGTTTTTGACCGTATTGTAGTGAGACAAATCTAGAAGAGGTCAAATGGATATTATAAGTGAATATATTTCGTATGAGTGAAGTACCGGCAGTTGCATCTGTGTTTTACATCCATTGAAAACTTCGCTTTCCTTCTTCGGGATTCAAACTCGGGGTCTCTCGGGCTCTCTCGGGCTATACAAAGGCTTAAAGTTTCACCCCGATTATGCAATAGTATAATGTGGC
The DNA here is from genome assembly GCA_034783855.1 of Mopalia kennerleyi. Taxonomy (NCBI): domain Eukaryota; kingdom Metazoa; phylum Mollusca; class Polyplacophora; order Chitonida; family Mopaliidae; genus Mopalia; species Mopalia kennerleyi. The sequence goes on along the minus strand of JAVFBX010028751.1, from coordinate 12,564 downwards.
GAAAATCATTTGTAAACACTATTAAATTGCATGTTTTGAATTGACTCCATTACATGGGTTAAATGCATGTCTATAAGGCTGGTGTAATTCCTAAATGGCGTTTGTTCCTCAGCAATCTCACCAAAGCAAGACACCAACGTTCCATCCAAAATAACATACAGGCGTACGGTATTAAGCCGATACATATATAATGGCTAACGCTCCATGCTTAATCTCTTCTACAACTGATTATTCATCTATTGGCGCCGTCTACTCGATATATATGCAGATATATAAGTCTGAGGGGTCTGTTTTTTCTCTCCAGTCATTAAATGTCATTAGCTTATCTCAGTGTAAGCATTGAAATATACATTTCTCGCTTGTATGTCGCCAGAGCACGCTTGTAAGTGGGAAAACAGAAATACTCATAGAACACCGTATAACATCATTACTAGCCAATAGTTTTATTTAAACAATGTTTAGCCAAGACGATCGATTGTATTGTATGCAGTTATTATATGTATCTGGGTAATTATACTAGCATGGGAGTTTATCTTGAACATGAGACGATTCATCGGTTTTAATAAATCTTCATCCATGTACCAGGCTTATTTTAAACGCCCCAAACCGTGTAATCGCTCTGCGTTGAATTTGGATGCACAGCTATTACACTTATATTTAGTAGGTTGACCGACTTAATACAGGTAAATATCCCCCATCTTATCAATTCTGTATATTTTTGTGAGGTACACATGCCTTTCTGTGTGTAAAAAATGAAAGTTATTGGCCATTCTGTGACAATTTCCAGTCCGCATTGACGGCGGGGTAGAGAAAAATGGCGGCTTGAAATCGATACTTGATTTGTTTGTCCACATTTTTAATGAGGCTATGAATTAGTTTAGGAGTACATAATGTGCTCAAAACATATAGCAACTGTAAATTTCTTATACAACGCGGACTATGATATGAGCTGATTTTAGAAAGATATATGTTATTAATTTAAGTCGATGGTCATTTGACGCGCTAGCTGGTGTGCGCAATAGATTCAAGGATTTCCGAGTGTGCAAGAAATGCTATATACATTTACATATTAATGTATCAGATGTTTTTCAAGCCGGAAGGTGTTTTAGAAATATTCGTGTACACCCAGATGTTCAGGAAAATAGGTCTGCTCGTATAATATGTCCAGAGCATGCCTTGATCTACCCCAATGGGCATCGCACATGCATAATTTTTCAACCAGTTGTTCTATCACGGAATCCCACTTTAATACCATCTAAACGTATAGCAGAGGGTTGGGAGGGAACGTATTGATGTCCTGGGGCTCTCGGAGCTAAGAGGCAACATAAAGTGGTTTCCTCCACCCTTGGCCTGACACGCCGTCAAATTAATGAAATAACATTAAACCCAAGCAAACAAACAAACAAGCAAACAATAAACTAAACATTTAGTGTCGTTACAACACTATAACTATTCAAATGTTTACCGCTTTCCTAGGCCGAAAAGGGTTACTGTTTTTATTCGTTCTTGTAACTTGTTCTTAAAATAAACGACATATATCCCCTGGCACACTTACAGATCTGTCTGTAACTCTGACTTATTTGAGATTTGCGCTATTTTAGCAACTCATGTTTATTTCATTACTCTTTGCCTAAAAGAAATTAATAAGACCATAATAAAACAATTTCTGTAATAATGAAATGTACATGAAATGTCATTTTTCTGCAACATAATCTTGTGTTCGTATGCTTGGGGTGTTACGTTGTGTCCTTGAAGGGTGTTTCACCTATAATATGACCACGGATTTTCTATTTCAAACAATACCTTACCTAAATACGGCAAGAAACTGGGATGAAACCTAGCAAAAATAAACCTTGTTTACCTGAGGTCGACCAGGGAACTCGAACCTGTGAGCTGTACATATGGGAGGATGATCAGAAGCCCGACACGCCATAGTCAATGCACCACGGCTGCGGGCTCGTTTGTATAGAAACTGATAATATCCTCTCAGTAACGCATGTCCTTTCTGAAGGAACTTCTATGAAACGCACATATGTTTTAATTAAATACGATTTACGCCGAAAGGAAATATTAAAATTATTACTTGATCATAATGTACACATCTAATCCAATACATTCATTACAAAAAGCTTAGTCGATTTTTATACTTTAAATCCGTGATATCACCTACATTCATAACTCGAGTCATACAATCCGAGTCATACAATCCACATGCTTGTTTATTACAACAAGAAATCAACATCCTTTTTCATCGCAGCACGAGGATGTCAATTTGGCGTGCTGACGTCACCAAGGATGCGGATCTGTTTCATGATAACTCGATAAACACGAAGCTGCTAGGTGCTGTTAAATTTACATTCCCTAAATCCCGCTTTAATCCGGTTTAAGCTGATTAAATGCCATGTAATAACACTCGTCTATAAAAATGCTGAGATCAAATGGTTGGGCTTAAAATGTTTTACACGTCCTATGAACATTTTATTAACACGAACTACGCGTGACCGAATTAAACAGACTGGGAGATGAATGTCGCGGCTAAGACGTAAGTGTTTTCCTCCATCCAAAAATGATGGACATTTTAATGTGGAATGGCATTGAATTTTTTTTTTGTCGAATATGTTCTGTGTTATTTTTGTCATATTCGAGCAAAACATGTTCCAGCTAATGTTTTCTATTTAAAAAGTAGTCCATATCCATTATACGGTTTGTGATCTATTTATAGTCTAAAACGTATACTGATTGAGTCGATATATTATGCACCTTCAACAAAATGTATTTCATTCTACATTCGCTCTTCGTAAAGTGTAATATATGTAGTCTACACCAGGCCGTCCATACAAGAAATTCATTCCTTTGGTTCCTATTCGTATTACTAACAGGTAAGAGTTTTTAATCTTGCTGTGAATTTAGAAATGTAGTACCAAATCGATGTAGTAGGAAATAGCCATGCAGTCTTAGATGCGAATACGTATCTTATTGAATTGTATATACAGATAATATACAGATGCGACGGCCAGCCTTACGTAGGCTTTAGAAACAAGGCATGCCTCTAAATACAAAAATAATATTGAATCCGATTGGCCTCTTAATTAGCTCGAAGCAGTCGCCAAAAACATTCGATCAAAGGCGATTAAGGTACTGCTGAGAAAATATTGGTTTTTACGTGCAACTGGGCGCCAAGTGATCGATTTATGGGTCGATCTAACCCAGTAGTATTCTAGGAAAAAAACAAAATGTATTAAATCAAGGTAAAGCCAAACAGCTTTTATATATTGGCAGATTAAGTACAGAAATATGGTAACGTCCGCTTAATCCTAAAGGTTAAGAAGAGTTCGTGACCCCTGGAGCGTAACTATATACAATTGGGATATTCCCACTTCCCAGTACCGGGTAAATCAAATATGGCAATGTAAATTAAATTAACCAAAAATTATTGTAACAAATATAGGAATAAACAAGGTGATTGTCGGGCCGCGAAATCCATATCAGGAAGCGGCCCTAAAAGAACAATTCCAACATTTCCAGTAAAGCATCCGTTACACGCTGGTAAAGCAACTCGGTAACTGATCAGTATAAACACGTCACGTCAGGTTATTCATTTCTTTGGCTTGATCCAGTGACAACATATGGTGGAGCTGATCATCAGATGACGATGTGATTGTAACCAAATCGCATAGGCATCTATCACAACATGAAGGTTACTTATACCAAAAGATATATGCGTGGTCAAATCGACGGCCTTGGCTGTAGGCCTAATAACTTATGTGCGTCACGTTTATAATAATACACATTTAATTCACACTTTTGTCAATGAAATTGACGCGTTCTTCTTAAGTGTCTTCGTGTGCGAGCTGGTGTTAATTTCATTTTCTGTCGCTTGTAATGGTCGGTGTTAATTCCATCATCTAACACATACTTACTTGCGCCGTATGTAATGCAAACCAACATACAAACGCAACTATACAGACACACCTTAGGTAACACAGGTGTTCGCATGTATTAATAAGAAATAATAATTTTCCATTATAGCAGAACACTTAATATTTTATTGGTGACTACCACCCTACCATACGTCCGTTCGTCAGTCAGTCAGTCAGTCAGTCAGTCCGTCAGTCCGTCAGTCAGTCAGTCATATTATCATTGCACCCATATTATGCCATACAAATAACTATACTTTAAGATTTTAAGAGAGAAAGGTCGATTTTACTGTGCACTACTTTTCAATGTGCTTTTATAGGTGTGGTTCTCAAAACCAAAATAAACCCATTACCAGTGTAGTAAATTTCCATTTGTCCTCCACATCTTTATCTAATATTATCATATATGATTTGACAACTTTAGATTTGAGTATATAAGTGGACCACGTAGGACTGTTCACATGATGTAGTACCACTTGAATCTCGATGGCCTTTATCTACTTAAATTATCTCTTTAATTTTTAGGCAGCTAACACAATAGACAAATCCCCCCCCCCCCCCCTCCAAAGAAAAACTAAAAACAAAAACAACAAAAAACAAAACGCAACTTTCTATTCTCAGTCCGTATTACTCTGATTCATTTCCACTGCTTTATTACTAAGTGTAGCAACGTAACAAAGAATACATACGGTTATTTGCTGTGTGGCAAGTGCGAGAGGGGTGCTGTGGTGAACGGTCCATCAGAGCTCTAGCCAATAAGAAAGGGGATAGGGGTCAGCTGACCTTTTTCGAATGACGTAAAAGAGCTAAAGCCTGACAGCGCTATAGAAAGGTCATATAGGCCGCGAAATCCATGACGGGAAGGGGCCCAAAAAGCACAATTACAACAAAGGTCATACATTAATGAAGGGGGACTACGCCAAGTTGTTGTGCGATATTTTTTGCATATTTGAATTGTCGTTCCCTTATTGCTTGTTGGTTTGCATGTGACAGAAACTTAAATACGAACTTTTATTTGTTAAATTGACAAATATCAGGGCGCCTATCGCTTCAAATATGAAATGCTTGGTGAGTCCGCGTGATGTCCTTTTTATCTCGTTTTAATATATTAATATACTGCACGTATGAGACATTTATCAAGCTGGGTGAAATTGATTTTTTTTTGTAAATCACAAAATTCCTCGAAGGGCTTTACCATTGGGCTGTGCGGGTAGTTGTGACGGAGATTCAGGTTGCCTTCCGAGTGAAAGGACAGAAATATAAGCAAGTGTCTGTTGTAATCTTAAAGCCCTCTGGCTATGGTCAGTTCCGATCTGTTTGGGTTTTTTTGTTTTTGTATTGCGTCCTGTCAATGCCGTGTATTTGTCCTGTCTTGTCTTTGTTTATTGCCAGTGGCGTCAGGTGGGTATCTTCACCCAGTGGACTTACACGCCGTCATGTCAATGAAATAACCTTGAGTACGCCAACCAAACAAACACAAACGGACGGACACTGTGACGCCATTTTCACTACCGCGTGATAAACCGGCTGGACGGGAATATGCAAACATAAGCCTCACTCTCAGTAGTAATGACACCGTTTCCATGTGTGTATTTTTTAACAGTTTGTTTTTACCATCAAGTACCATCTAGCTTTTCAACGCAGACTAACAACTTTGAGATAAACCCGAGCGGGCTGTGAAAATGTGGGTTAACGTTAAATGAAAACAAATTTTGATTTAAGGATAATTGAATTTGTGCGTATCTTACAAAAGAAATTGCATTGATCTACAGCTGCATGGCATCATAGCATAGTCCCGGTGTATTTATTCAGGTGTAATTTGCCTGGCTACGACCGCACAATTTACGCAATTTTTAGTGAATATCACTACATTCAAAATGGTCCTGGTTTATGACCAAGCGGACTGTAGGCTACGTAAGGCATGAGGTAAGACTGCTTCCAGTAAGAATCAAATGGTTTTTCTGTTTGCAATCTTGTTTAAAGCTCGTCTTTCCTTTGACCCTTTATTCTAATGGCATGTGCTCGATTTGCAGAAAAATATCGAACTAGTTGGTGTATGTTGTAATTGACAGGTGGGGGGTGCCAGTTGTCACGGTTCTCTGTGAGGTAATGCATATCTAACAATTAAAAAAGAAATCATATGAAGAGAAAAAACCCGAACGAACAAAATCTTGAACTTCATCCCAGAATAACAAAAATACTGTTATTTTAAAAATTCACGAAATAAATTTTAAACACCACGTGGATGCTTTAAAATACACACGCTCGCAACGTATTGTGTTTGTTTGCCTTGTAGGGCTTCAAGCCATATCTGAATCGTAAATAGGAGTCGGCACGCTCGTTGATAAAACATTGGGGTTGTTTGTATTACCCATTTGGGCATTATGTAATACAAGCGCAAGCTGGAGCCATCGATAGACCCGTGTTGTGCCTGCACGGATTAAACAAAGGGTCAATATTGTGACAAGCTAGCCAAAGTCTGAAATCGATTAATTATGGAATGCAATCACAGGTGGCTCGTATGTTGTCATTTCACGCGTGTGCACGGTCCAAGTAGCCCTACCCTTCGACGACATGTGGGGCCTATTTCTGTGCCCCACCCCTCAACCCAAATAGATTATATAGGCCTGCGTGGCAGATTTAACATTATTACTTATGATCAGACATCGAATTGTGTTCCGGCGTAAATGGTAGTTACACAAACGGTACGTTACTACGTATACAGATTGTCATATTACATTAGCAGATGTTTCGGTTAGCTGGAGTATGGAACTTTATTCCTTCTATACGCAATAACTAATTATGGTTCGACCGGCAGCAGATGCGAAGGTCTGTATCTCTGATAGTATAACACACAATGTAGCCTTATTTAGAACACTGAACGCTGAACGCAGCTCTTGAAGTTGATCTGCGGTTCATAGCCCGAACGACTAATCACATTTTCATAACCAAATGACAGAAGCATGTGGTTATTATACATGCGTAAGCTTACCAATCCCGTAAATGTACGAGTAGGACAATCGCACCTGGACGGAGAATCGTGAAACATTCAGCGACTGTCATATGCTACCAGTACATAGCCAACTGTGAAGCAAGACTCGTCGTTTGATGTCGTAGTGCATCTGCTCTGAACCTGCAATTTGGTTCACGAACATACTAACCTGAAACTTGGTTTAGTAAGAGTGTTTTGACATTTAGTTGAGCTGGAAATACTTGCCTGATCCCTAATATTTTCAAGGTAGGCATATTAGCCAAACATTTACTACACAATTTTCAGGTAGAGTTGATCAGCCCGCGACCGTGTCTTAGTTATTTCGATGCACCCGGTATATCGTTCACGGGAGTTAATCAATGCTCGGTGTTTTCGCACATTGCATATTCAATATTGGTTCCGAACAGGGTGTACAAATTAATGCAAATGTTATTGTTGAACACGGCGTGTTCAAATCGATTTAAATTTATACAATGCTTTTAAAGAAAAATTCTTAAGATGACATGGCGTGATGTCATTTTATAGCTGATTAAATTTAATAGCACTTCAAGCAACCGGCCTCTGGGGATTAGATTCGGTGTTAGCTACTAATCGTGGCTTAGAACACCCAGGCTATGTAAGTTAACGGCATACTTCAGGTCCTTTCACTCATATGACGGCGTGCCAGCCAAATGGGCGAGGAGAACCACCTTCGAAATCCCGACAAGAAACAGAGACAAGGCAGAACAATCACAAGACAAAATACAAAGACCTCAGATTGGCTTCTTTCTTGCATTTAGATATGAGAGCACCAAGGCAATAGGTTACGAGGCAAACACGACGTTTTAATCACTTTGCCACAAAATGTATTTTCTGCACTTTGTCAAGAATTAAATTTTGCACGTGGTGTTAAAATGCACGTGTTTCAAAATCCTTCCGCCTTGTGGTAACCCCGACTAGCCCGGAGTTTAGTGGTTTGCGTGTCGGCCTACTCGTCTTACGCTTACGGGTTCGAGTCTTTTACTTCTTGAGTACAAAGCAATTGTGTAGTTACTGTGGTATAACCATACTGAAACGGTGTAGCGCAGAGAAAAACATAGAGTTCAAAAGTCAAATTCATTTTTATTTATAACTTTTATCGTACACTTGCACGTAAATGCAAACATAACGAAAAACATTTATTGGATTTTTAATGTTTTTGAAAGAGGCCTCCGTTACTGTCTCGTGCGAAGCAGTGCCCGGACGAAATCTGCCCTTGTTTTTACTCTGTGTATAAATATGGTTTTAGTATTTGATTATTCGTCATAAAAATCGAATAATATACCTATAAATAATTAAATATATATACAGTTTATGTCTGATCGTATAAGTCTTTATATGCCTCAGAATTTCAAAGGACCTATTTTTGTAAATTTAATGGTAGCAAAATGGCATAATCTCCTTGCAGCTGATCAATTAAAAATTAGTTGTCTATTTCAGGAAATAGGTCAAGTATTTAGGCAATTAAACTTTGACCGAATTTTTCAAGTGATTGGCAAGGCTGCGATGGATAACCTAATAAATGCAATAACTTGTATAATGTACATGTTTGTGGCCTACTGTTAGGGACAACGTTGTTGGCGATGTTATCATAAAGTCGGAAACTAGGGAGATTTTATTGGGCCTTTTTATGTTAAAGTCGGTTGTGTGCCCTAACATAAGCCAGTCAGTCTCACACAGGCTTGTGCTTATCAATTTTCTCTGCAGGCATTGGGTGTCAGTTTGCGCATATTCCCAACGCCAATTGATATCGCAGGTACCGTTCAATCTAACTTTGTTACAGGCTTTTGCTTTAATTATAAATCTGAAATGGCTTGCCATTTTGATAGGAGCCATTATTTCAGCCATTCAGAAAGATTGTAGAATGTATTAATATTTGCTTTATTTCATTCTATGTTTTCATGAATACCGTATGCAATTTTCGTCTTCAGATCCGTACAGGGACGGGGAATGGATTATGTTTAAGAACCCCCCCCCCTCCCCAAATTATTTTGAATCCAGTAGCAAGCTTTGTTTCTATTATAGCCGTCAAGTGTTAACATTTTTCTTAATATCCTTTATTTCTTTGCAGGTTTTGAATCGAAGTCTCATTATGGAAGTTGGCCACTCGACGTATTGGGACAGTGCGCACATGTCAACCGACTACCCAAACAGATCCAATTTCTGCAGAAATCTGCCAGGCAGAGGTTTTGTCTACTCGGAGAAGCATTGCAGTGGTTCTATGTTGCCTCCCATCGTAGGAGGAGACGTCATGCCAAGGCGATCGGAAAGACACCGAAAGTCCGGACAACGTGAAAAAACACTCAAACCATCAAAACACGGCTACCATCGCCACGGCAATACGCCGACTTACAAACTATTAAAGGACGTGTGCGACAAACTCCAAGTGCTAGTTGAACGAAAACTCTCTCAGTCTGTTCCAGAGCTGGATAAGCAGACATGTACAAACGAATGTGAAAATGATGAACAGTTGAATGAATTGCAAACGGAAAAAACTCGCGGTACAAATTCGTCCAGTGGAGATTCTGGGGTGTTTCTTGACTTAACTGACTATAGCGCAAATTTGAGCTCCAACGAATCTGTATTTCTCACGCCGCTTCCAGAAGATCAACTTGAATGTGTTTACGAAAGTCAGCAACCTTCGCAAATTCATTTTTATCTTCCAAAAGTTTCAGACATTCCAGAAGCAGACGACATTTGTCCAATCGTTTCCATTCCAGCCACGGCGAAGGGGGACAACTCTGAGGAGACAAGTCATCATAGAGACTTAACTTACTGTGGTGATTCATTTATGAACAGACATATGCAATATATGAAAGACTCTTCTACTAAGTTTCCCAAAATTAAAGCAAAGGGAAGTCAGCCGAAAGTTAGAACGAGAAAGGTTCAGTTGTCCAGGTCTAAGCGATCTGCAAAGTCCTCACTTGTTTCAAAATGTGTGAAAGATTGCCAAAAGAAATGCGACAGCAAACGTGATATTGACATCGACAATGAAACACCAGTGAATGTAGATTTCCTTAATGACATAACTACGTTAATTTCAGAAGCAAATCAGCTGACATGTACATTTTCAGATATTTCTTCATCGGATGAAACAGATTGTGGATCTAGCAACAAAAATCGTAACCGTATTAGTGGGAAAACTAATGAAAATAAAAAAGAAAATAATATTCCAAATACGAATAGCGAAATACTATCTAACGGGAATCAATCGAGCTGGTGTTATAAAACTTTAAAAGATATGAACAAAGGACGCTATGTCAATTGTTCGACATGCAGTATTGTTCGTGGGTGTGGGGACAATTTTGCCAGTCGCCTTAATCCTGGAGAAAATGTAAACTTGAAAACTGCGACAGCTCAATGACGGGCTGACAGCGGCTTGCAATTCCCCTTGCCTTTTTCAGTATTGTGGAAAGTTGATATACAATCAAAGACAACGTCGTCTTGTCTTTAAAGTGAGCATAAAATCACAAAAAACATCTATAAAAAATGTATATGTTTATGCATATGCCGCGGCATAAGTGAAGTGTTTGCCAGTAAGTGAAATAATTAACAAACTATATTTTTTAGTATATTCGAGTGAAAATTGATAATATGATCGCTTTATACTGCATGTGTGTATTTAAATACGTGTACATTTGTAAGATAGAACCACCCCCGGGCCGTGATACGGATACGTATATTTATTATGTCCGAATTGTGTTCGGTTTTTACAAAAATTATTTTGTGGACAATCCGGTTTATTTATCATAAGGGTATATATTGCCTAAATGTATTGATTATTTTATAATCATTAAATGTATGTCCATGTCGCATATAGCCGCTGTCGGCGTTTGATGCAATATTTATTTAATTTGACGAAATGCGCAAAGCGACACAAGCTGATCGTTGGGCGGTTGGAGAGAGACTATTTATACTGGTGCTGGCATTGCTTAAGGGGTAACGCGAAACCGATCTGTTTTTGGTTTGCTTTCTGATCGGTAGTTTCGAGGGAGGTTTCTTTCACGCCTGTTAAGCGTTATATAATAAATAGCATTAAGCACGACTTAAATCTCCAATCAAAGGAACAAACTGATAACAATTACCATGACAACCTGATCTGATGTGTTGTGTAGTCATAGCAACCAATGTAGTTTAACACTGACCTATTTTGTTGAGCTTTAGATTGACTAATATTGATACCGATGCTCCCACCGTTTACATTCCAATTAAAATGAGAGCCATTAAAATGCTTTATACACAGATTCGAGTTATTTCCTATAAAAATAGACAAAAATGTCTTTGAATTTGATTTTATTTAGAAAAGACTGTTTACAATAGGCGGCTTTGTAAATATGGAGTCCTTCTACATTTTCTAAAAATATTTTGCGCCAAATTTGAGCGGTGAAAATTGTGTAATGTTAACTTAATTTTCTAATGTTGAAAAGATTATTTTGTCAAAACGTCCCTTCACATTTGGATTGAAGTCGTTAAGTCGGGGCTGTATTTAATTGACGGTTTCCATCCAGTCACTGACTTCAGATTGTTTTTTGTAGTTAGATTTAATAAACCTTAAACGAAGCTTAACGTACATGACTTATAACTTGCTTTACAGTTCCTAATTTTTGTACTAAAACCGGAATTTTATGTGGAATAATCGACTTGAAAACCAATGAAGCTTGTTATTGAAATTGTGGTTTTAGCTTGTTACCACGCACGAGAGCCTTTTATACATGTACATATCTATATACTTGTTCTTCGGTATGTTTGTAATATATATATATATTTTTTTGCATACTTCAGTCCAAATAATAACAATTTAAAACATCATTCCCGTATATGCTTATTATAAGCCTGTGTAAAAATGTGATATTTTCTGCCTATATTATTTGGATAAAAACTCAATAAAAAATAGAAACATAATATCATATATATTTTTTTTCATTCTTGGTTTTTATGTCATCACGGAGATTGCTCCAAAGACCAGAAAACAGCTGATAAAACTCAGCTTTCACTTGAAATAAATTATTTCTTGTTTTACGCGGCTTTCTGGCGGGTTTTGTTTTGTTTGTTGCCAGTGGTGTCGTGGCTGGTTTCCTTCATCCCTTTGGCTGCCACGCCGTCATGTTCGTGAAATAGCCTTAAGTGCGACGTTAAACCCAAAACAATCAATCGATGTCAGCCATGTCGTTGTGGTAGGCCTACGTCCTCTATTTGTTCATTCTTGTCTTTGTTGCTATAGTCGTGACTAGGTTGGATTACTTAACCCATTGAGCTGGTAACCTTTTGTCTTAAAGAAGTCTTATGCAATTCCAATGATAATGTACATATCCCCGCTATCTACCTTACAGGCTTCCTCTAGCACTTAAACGAGATGTTCGCCACTTTTTATTAGCTCCGGTCATTCGTTCAGCTCTAAATCAGCCATGTTTTCATCGTGTAATCTTCTGTGCCAGGAGGTACGTTTAGTTTCATTTCTGTGCTCTCGGCATTCTCAGTCATTGCGAATTCAAGCTGAACGAATGACCGGAGCTAATAAAAAGTGGCGTACATCTCATTTTAGTGCCGGGCGAAGCCAGTAAGGTAGCATCTTCCTACGCAAGGGACAGTATGTGTAAGACGAGACTTACACAGTACTATGCCTTGCTGTAACTCGAT